>CM068367.1:271077080-271327080 GCA_034769895.1 Magicicada septendecula
GTTTAAAACAAAATAAAAAGTGCTAAGATTTTATTTGGAGTACTAATATGTTGTAAGAGAACATGTCACTATGTGGTTTATTATTATTATTATTATATGTGCCAATGTATGTTATTCATCAATAATGTTACAACTATTAAAATTTATGGCATAGTGTAGCTATTTATTTGTGACATCGTACCCACCTACCCATCGTCATCCTGGGTTACTAACCGGCTGCGTTATTGATAGTAGACTTAAACCTAAAACGAATTAACTGAAATTAATAATAAGGGTAATCAGCACTATTAGTTAGCACGTTAAGGAAAACTTAATTGAAATACACACTCTGTAAATAATCGGTCGCTCTAAGCTAAGAAATGCACGTTACATCTGAGTGTCAAATGTCTACTTAATTTTTACAATTAATTACATACAAATCTTGGTATTTAACAATAAGATAATGTGAACAATACTTAAGATTTTTTGTGGAATTGATAAACGCCGTTTCTCCAGCTTGCTTACAAAATGAATTTTTCTTAAGTACTCTGTAGCGAATTTCAAAGGGTTAAGGGGACACGGAAACCCTATCTTCCACCATGTTAACATAAGGAACATTTTCTAAAAAGCTACTAAACCAATCTGTTTGAAATTTTTACAACAGTTTCTGTAACCCTTTTCACAAGAGCTGAGTGTTTTTTTGTTAAAAAATATAGCACAGAAATTAAAAAAAAATTTCCCATTTAAATTTTGAAAGTTGATAAATTTGTAAGAAATTATTTTTGTAATTTGTAAATGTGCATTTACCATTACAGAAAAAACTCAGTATATATAGACTACTCACAAACTATGAATACTGTGTGGCAATTTCGTAATGATTGGTTTAGTGGTTGGTAAGAAAATGTTCTTTATGTATTGAAAAACCATACTTTCGGTAATCGAGAAAAAACTAAAAACATGTGAAAGCTGAGTTTTGAGTGTTCCACTTTTTCAATAATTCTGGATTACCAAGAGCTCTAAAAATTGGTTTGATTTCAGTCATTATGGCAACAACTTGTGACATAGTTCTCTGGGCAACAATTTTAGCATATCTACCCAGAATGGCATTGATACGTTTTGAATTTGGATGGAGGGATTGAGAAAGATTCAAAATACAACAAAGCATCTGACCCCCTCTTTGTCCCTTACCAGTACACCTTAATGCATAAACTAACTAATATTAATATCATACAGTTTTAAGTTAGATTCTGTTATTGTAATATCCGGATGAATTATAAAATTTGTCTTCTAAATTGCAGAAAGAGCAGTAAATTTCTAGATGTGTTGCTACTCTAACATGTACATTTGTACTATAAACCTGTAAGCCACTCAATTTACAATTTCTGCACAAACTTTAACCAGCATTATTTTGGTTTAAATGATATATTTAAATTTAAAAATTTGTACATTTTAATATCATTACCTGATATATATTTTTCGTAATCGGGACTAGACAACTTTTTGGAGGAGGTGGATGGAGTATTTTGTTTACCTAAGTGGGTTCGGAGCATCGGACGAAAGACTGATTTCAATACTTTTGGGCCTACCACCAACTCCTTTATGTTTTTTTTTTAAGTTTATTAGAAAATCGAGGCATATTGAGAGCTAAAAAAAAAAATAGTAAACCGGCACAACACTTCAATAAAACAAACAAACATAAACAAACATTGACTGTTTGAGGTTACAAACGTTATTACAATTGCCACATGAATGCAGTTGAATAGGGTGAGTGCTGCCAATCTTTGCGCATGAAATTTAGTAAGTTTTGAAAAAAGAATCATGAAATTTAATGGAGTGATTCAAAAGCTATGCGTGTTTGAATATGGAAGTTTTAATTGACGGCAGCTGTCAAAAGGTGTAATATATTTTTCAAAAGCATATTTTGATGCGAATTTCTGTTAAGAATAACAAGTGTTGGACATCAGTGCATTCAGGAAAACCCCAGATTTTAATTAGCGCTGTAAACGAAAATTTGAATTTTTTTGCTTTCCGTGTCTCTTATGTAAAGTAAATACTTTTTAAAATACCAATTTTTGATATTTTTACGACGGTCTCACTCTGATCGTCGTGTGGTACAATTGAAACAAATTACAGACACCACTAAAGTCACTAATAACCAGCTTTAATTACTCACAAATAACAACTTGTAATCAACTCGTACAATAATACCAGTTACATTTGTCCACACGCAATAATAATGTCAACTATTAGAATTCCAAACTAACTATAACACAATAACACTTCACACAATACTTCGACAAACACTAGATTCGCGCTAAGGAAAATCGCTCAACACAACTGACTGAACTAAGCCAGATGCTCTTGCTTTGATAGGTCGCGCAGAGGTCCAGTATAGCTTTCCGTCCTTGTTGCACGCCGGCGTAATGCGTATTTCAAGTGTTCTTGAACACAGTGGAACATACTTGTGGGCGGCCTTGACTGAGGCTACACCTTAGGGAGAGGACGGGTGGAAGGACGCGCTCAGCTGTTCGAGAGGGTTCTCGTTACAATATATTTGCTTTCTAAGTAGTTGTACGTAAAGTCTAATATAAACTGATTTAAAATTACATTGTTATATCCCTGTCTTTGCTGGAAAGTTTTCAGAGAATTCAAATTTTGTTACTTATCATATACGTATAGTTTAATATAGATCGTGACATGAATTGGTAGCAGCACAGCCAGAGTTATCTGGAACTGCCTGGAGCAGTAACCTGTTGTACGAATATATATTATTTGTAACTAAAGTTCGAGAAATTCTGTGGTAAAATCATTCAACTATGACACCCAAACCTCTGAAATAATTCAAATAACTCTGTACAGAAACGTGGGTAATATAAATGCAAACATGAATGCTACATAACCTTAAGATGAGCGTTCTCCGACTTCATTCGGAACAACGTATTCCTTACGGATTACAAACAACATGCATTACAATGAACTGAACTAGTGAAATTACATTGCATTACAATGAAGTGAACTAATATTTGTTAGACACAGTGGAGCTTTACTTTCTTCATAATGATTAAAGATAGACATGACTACCCCCCTCCCATGTCTGTCATTAGAGTGACAACATGAGTAGCCAGAAAAAAATTCACTATTATTGAACGCATAACAAATAATCAACATATGCATAATAAGAACACTAATATGAGAAATTTAAAATAAATAATAAAAGTTAATTATTTCAAAAATAGCAAAAATTGTTATAGGTAGTAAGCTAAGGCGCAGTGTAAAAATTCATTCCTAGTAACAAAAAAAAATTTTGTTCACACAAGGAAAATATATTGAATAAGGCTAAAAGTCGGTAATAATGAATTAGTGCTTGAAAAGCAACACAAAAGTGTATAGTTATGCTTCAAAAATATTACAGAAACCATAAAAATACTGTATTATTACGAAGCAGTGTACCTATCTGTAACAGGGTAGCAGAATGGGTTGAAGATCAAAGTTATAGAGTATGAAGTTACATTCCCCCGAGGTCACGCTGTTACTTCTCCAATTTAAGGGGGATTAGCCACCTTTCTTGTTCGATTACCGATTGCGGCTACCTAATCCTTGATACACCCTTGGGATTTACACCCAACATTGTCGGTTAGTAATTAGTTGACTAGCCTGTGGGGAAAAAATAATACACCACAAACAAACTGCGTATTCTCTTACAGTCAATGCGTGTATGTCGCTTTTCTATGTGACTCAAGTATGTTTTCAAAATGTTTAAATTCATGTAAGTGTAATACTAATTATTTCTAGACTTGTTATACATTAGCATCAATTCTAATTTATAAATCGAGGTTATTAAACTAGTGTATATACTAGTTATAATTTTAGTTTCTAGTTATATGTATGTATAGTCTATAATATATACATATGTAAGACTATCTTAAATTTATCTGTATAAAATAATCTGTGTTAAATTTTCCTAAAGACATGCGCGCGCGCGCACACACACACGACAACTCTTTCACCGCAAACAGTTACATAGGTTTAGTTTTTGCAGAGTAAGTTATAAACATTCTTAAAACAAATATTTGTGGAATCCATAAGATCTAAAAACTGACACCCATATTTCAGTTTGATATAAAACACTATACTAAAAGAAGGATCGAAAAAACGTAAGAAGCGGAATAGAATTAGTACCAGAACGGACCAATGTATTTAATACATTCTCCAACTAAATATGTTAGGTTTTGTTATAAATGCAATAATAGGAAATAATATTATTAAACTTAATTTTGTCATATCATATCTATACGAATATTAAACAATAACGTGACTTATTTAGAAAAAACTGCCTTGTAGGGAAATGTAGTAGCGTCGTTATGATGTCAATCTACTTGATACCTAATTGATTTCTACTTGATATCTATCTGGTGATATCTACCTGTGAGAGAATCAGTACCACACGCACCACGGGTATATGCGGGGAGGGTACAAACCAGTCGAAGACTGAAGGACTACGAAATCTATCTGGTACCTAACTGACTTCTTCTTGATATTTATTTGTTACCTTGTTGTATTTTAGTCGACATCTACTTTTACTATAGCAATGAAGTTCAGTATTTTAGGAAAGACACTACATATTTTTGTTAATTATATTTTTGTCTCTGAAATACAAAATTTAAAAGAAAACACATAATGTATCATCCTCCTTAAAGAATGAGCATCTAATAACAAAATGCCCTATTGAAAACTTAACATCAGAGTATTTATTTCAGTATTTTTTTCAAAATAAAATTGTAATTACTGCTGCAGGTACAGTAATAGTAACTTACAATATAAGTTAAACGAAAGGCATAAAATATCCATAAAAGTCTATAAATGTATAACGTAACAAACAATATGATGTAAATTGTATAGTTCTTTACCTTCTTAATAGACTATAAAAATTATATTATAAACATGTCACAACATATCACAGATACAAATATAATGTTCAAATTTAATTTTTCCTAACACACACACACACACACACACACACACACACACACACACACACACACACACACACACACACACACACACACACACACACACACACACACACACACACACACACACACACACACACACACACACACACACACACACACACACACACACACACACACACACACACACACACACACACACACACACACACACACACACACACACACACACACACACACACACACACACACACACACACACACACACACGCACGCACGCACACGCACACACACACACACACACGCACGCACGCACGCACGCACACACACACACACACACACACACACACACACACCGTAAACAGCTGCACAAGTTTGGTTTTGCAGATTACGTTACAAGCTTGCTTAAAACAAATATGTTTAGAATCCACAAGATCTGAAAACTGACATCTATATGTCTTCTTAATACAAGATACTACTCTTAAAGGAGGAGCCGAAAAACGGAAAGAATCGAAATGGAAGTAGCACCTGAACGGGCCTGTATTTATTACATTGTTCAACTAAATAAATTAGGTGACATATATATATATAGTTAGTGGGACTTTTAAATGTGCCCTTAATTATCTTCTCTTTGTTCCATTCGTTAGTTGGATCGGTAGTAATTTGTGGAACTTAGAACCTCATCTACCTTCCAGTCCACTGGTATTAACGTATAGGCCTATTTATGAAATTTCCGCAAACTATGTAGCGAGTATTTATGTAGTAAGTATAACGTACTGAGATAGCGTTTAGGCTTGACAAAGTCTGATTATTCTGAAATATATTTGAAGTACACAACTGTAAAAATTAAAAATTAAAAATTCCACTAGGATATACGTGTTTAAGCAGAAATAAAAAACAATTATAAGTATGTATCTAAATAGTAAGAATTTAAAAAGATAAAACTAATCCCTTTACCGTAATACTTAAAAAATCTAAATATCATATGCGTTACGGAAATACTGAACCGTGCGATTTAAGCTCTAAAATACATATATCATGTCGGTTAAAGAAGCATACTGCATTGCATTTATGAATGTATAACACGTTAAAACGGTTTTTAGTTTCAGATGCTAGTACATTCAGGATCCGAAACTATGTATATAGCAAATTATTTACTATAGAATACTGTTTTGCTACTCGGAATTAATTTTTCCATTAGGTGTAGAAAATATATGGGACATGAATATGCACTGTGTAATCTTCTACAAATATATCTTTATATTTCGACATACTACAGTACTTTGAATGATCAGGCGTTGGATCAATTTAAGTAACAATCAAATAAAAAGCAATTAATTTAAAACCATGACATTCATACTGCGTTATTGAGTATATATTCATTCAGACATAGTAGCAGGATAAGTCAGATTTTAACTTGTAAATATTTATAAATTCAGTTCTTCTAATTGATCAGTACACAAACTTTGAAAATGTAAGCGTTCTCACTTTCTGTTGAAAAGTAAAATTATAAAATTATAAAAATTCCGTTTTAAAATTATAAAACTTTTATATACTAAAAATTAATCTCAGCCCATTGACTAACATGATAAAAAGAAATAATAGGCCATCGATACTTACTTTGATACTTAGGCTGACCAACTTCCAATTGAAAGCTCATTGAAATCGAGAGTGTTAACAACAGTTTTTCTTTATGTTCCCATCAGCAAAGAAGTCAGCAGAATGTAGAAATTGATGAAACACAATTTGCTACTAATTTTTCACAACTAACTTCTAAGTAGAAGGCCTAAAACAATTTATTGGTTTTTTATTGGAAATAATGTGTTGAAGTGGGCGTTCATTAATTTAAAAGCTATTAAATTCTATTAGCTATGAATTAAAAAGTATTTTTGAAGTGTTAACTTCTTATAGCAGAGGAGAGGGAAAAAATTTACACGGGAGTGAATCAGTATTTTTAATTTTCTTTCCTTTTGGTCGTTTTCTTTTCTTTTGTGACCAGAGGTAAAATCCTCATAAGGTGGACTTCTTGGTAAGAAACTTTTTTCTGGCTGTTAATAATCTTTCTGTTGGTAAATTGTGACTATATCTTTTCTGTGTTAACAGGTATGCTGTTAAAAAAGTTATGTACACCTGAGAACGACCTTAGAGTTTAAGAGGTCAAAAACCCTCTGTGATTAGAATTATTTCTAAAAACGATGGGGAATATCCGAAATATTCTTATTAACTGTTTGTTCATTTTTGCAAACATTAAAAGAAAAATGTAATACTTATACTAATTTCGTAACAACAAACTGAATAAAAGTATTACGTACATAGGCATGTTTGTGAACCTGAACCTGTACATGTAAAAACTGTAAGTTAAAAGATCATAAGATTTTGTTTAATTTTTGCAATAAAAGCAAGTTACTTTCATAAAAGAAACATTGATACTTAGAACTTTTAGAAAAACATTTACTAATGTGAAATATTTATTTTTTTTACTTTACTACAGAGTAGACAGAGTTATATAATTTATAAAATATTTTACTTTTATCATATCTTTTGACAAAAGTGATTTACCTTCACAAAATTCTGGTGTATGCTAAATGAAGTAAATACATTTCTTATATAAATTTTCTATTATTTCTGTGAAGTTTGTCTCCTTTTCAGAATTAGTACTTAGAGTACATCACCAACACCGTGTAAACCAAGCAACTTAACAAAACTTCTGATAAAATTTTATACCGTGATTAACAGAGGAAGAGCTTACTTCTGTGGGTGTCTTTTAGTTTCCTCTAAAAAACCTGTGAATACGAGGGTTGCAGACAATAAATATTGTAATTTGCTAGTGCCCAGACAAAATGCCTTCTTCCGCGTGATCTTAAGCCTTGACTCAGATTGCTGTGAGCAGTTTCCATTACAAATTGTTAGTGGATCCCATTTTACAACTTAATATGCTAATTATTATATTAATATTATAATGTACAATGGGCGCCCTCTTAACAGGTCAGCTCAGGATCGGGGAGGTGGACGGCCGGTTAAACCAAATTTTCTTTCAATCTGAGATTTAACTCTGATTAAAATTTTTTAATACTGTTTACTTGTGTGGAAAAGAATAATATTAAATTGCAATCTATGTATTGTTCAGCAAAATACTGTTATAAGTTATGAGTAGCTTATACTTACGTGTATCGTTTTTACAAAGGTCGTTCACAGTCATACGGTATAACTACAGTAACAACAAAATCAAACTCTAGTACAGTACTGTATGTACGTTAAAAACTTTTTTATTTTACAAGCAAAACTTAGCGAAATAAAATATTAATTACTGCATTTATGACACACAACAATACAGTATATTTCAGTTACTCTTTAAAATATCCGTGATTGTATTTTCTTCTTAGTTTTCAATGATTTTTTAAAAGCACACACATCAAGCACATGTGTTCCTTGCTATTTTTCCACCTCAATAACCACCCATAACTAGCGACAAATTCGGCCTGGTTTTTAAGTTTTATTTGAAATCAACGCCTTTTCGTTTACTATTGACCCACTAATCGGCGTACCTTTCCGGCGTTGTCGGACAAACCATACCGAAAGGGCATCATCGACGATCTCGTTTGTTGGTTTTCTAATTGTGGGCCAGGACTTAAGTACTTTTGCGATTCAACCTGCATACAGTAATCTTGCAGTGACTTTCTATTTCTCCGCCAGTCCTTGACTGTACTTTTTCCCACTCCTAATTTGTTTCATATTATTTGTACCGATTCACCTTTGCCTAAATGTTCTAAGGCGTAAATTTTTGCGTAATACTGACGACTACACGTTTCCGTTTTGTATCACTCATCACAAATAACATCAGCAAACTCACGAAATCACTCACTGTAGTAATAGTCAACAACACACGTCTTTACTTTGATAAATCAACTACTAAACTGACTAAAAACGAAATAGGAGAAGTGGAAATCGTGCAAATATTGACATGTCGGTGAGCTGCTCAGTACTGTATGACTCGTTGTTTATCTCACAGCCAGGCGTCCGGTTAAACCGAGGTCGGTTAAGAGGGCGCAGACTGTGTAAGTATTTTCTTTAAAATTTGCCTTAAGAATAAGGATAATCTACTCTTGTAGATAAATACTTCTCGAGTTGCTTTCCGCTTATATGGTGGCGACCAAGGAAAGGATCGTTCTGTCATAATTTTAAGTAAAGTTTAAGATCAGCGTAAAAATTTCATAATCCGTTGGTTAAAGAAATATAACAGAGCTGACAAAGGCAGAACAAATTTATAAAAAATTATAGTTTTGTATTTATATCGAAGAAGAAGTTTAATCATTTCAAAAACTACAAACTTACAAAATAAACCTCTTTACAAATTTGTTAAAGAATAACTTGGTTACATATGAAATTAAATACCGTTGAGAAGAATCATATTAATAAAGAATGTCTTAAATTTGAAACATGACTTTGTGGTCATTAGCGTCAGGTAATATCTTTCTTACCTGAACAATAACAATTACAGAAAAACTGTTTCCTTTAAAGTGAGACCTGTTTGTATCTATTGACATTGGTGGCGCCAAAAAATTAGAAATTACTTAATGCGTAGTAATGTAAGGATGAAGCTGTTTATGCGTAGTAATGTAAGGATGAAGCTGTTTATGCGTAGTAATGTAAGGATGAAGCTGTTTTTCTTTTTTTGTGTGTGGGAACGTAATGTAGGCTTACTAATGCAGGATTGATCAACGTGCGCCATTATTCTTTATCCATCCAATTACGTTATTACGTGTCTGTATCAGGTACGTTATATTGAGATCTGTACGTTATTAAAGTAGTTGCTATAACTTTGGTGACGCTTGTGGAATCCCTCGCACACAGCTATCAAAGCGGCTTGTCAGGTGTTGGTTGTAATTACTATTTATTTATTGCACTGCATTTACGTTTGCATTATGTTGATTAGATTTATTTTTTGATGACATATTTGTGTTTAGCCAAACATAATTTTTCGTAGTATTTTGAGTATATTAGCAGCTCACCTGAATCGACCACAGGTGATTTGAGTGATCGAAACGTTGACTTTTTGAATTACTATTGATGGCTGTTGTTCAAAGTAAAATACTGGACGACAATATCACACCATCTACTATTTAAGGGCGATATTAACTCGTATTCAGTTGCGAATCTTACTGTCAAGATAACATTTAATATAGATTTCATATGAAAACTAGTCCTGTCGGTTACAGGTAATAGTATTAGCTATTGCAGTAGTGGTAGTACTGTGCAGCGCAAACAATCAGCTGACAGCAATCAGCTGTCCTAGTGGACGTGACAAGGTCGTTAGTAAAATGTTTATGCTGCACTATGAAACGTCTGTTATCACTGTTACGAGATTACAAACAAATTTGACAGTTTATATTACTTGTTAAATCGTCCTATTTAAAAGTACGTTTGTTTAGGCATGTACTATACATTATGCTTGTAATATGCAGACATGTAAAAAGACAATTTAGACAGTGAGTATAAAATATGTAATAAATGAAAATAAGTTATTTCAAATACACGTTTTAATAAATAATGTGTAAAATAGTAGACGTTTAGTAGTGAGTAGTGAGAAACACTTTGAATTGTATTAAAGAATATGTAACATATAGCGAATGTTATCTTTACTCGACATGTTTGTAAGTATGTAATTACTCATACTGGTACACCACATTCAAAATTTAACAAAAGCAATCATACGATTAACAAGTAAATGTCTGATTGACAGAATTACACGAAAAAGCACTAGGCCTAACCCTTTATTTTCTGAATGTGACAGAATTGAACTCACAACGATGCAATCATTATTCCACACCCTCCTTGGTGGATGTTAATAATGGTGACGTTTCAAAAGAAAAAGCTTCCGTTATCTGCCACCTCTTTGTAACCAAATAGTATTGAACATATGTTACAAAAGCACATCATTTGCTTGATTTTGAAATACACGTTGCAGCACGTATCTGTACGGAGTAGAAGCCCTTAAAGACAATGAAAGAAAATAACAATACTTTTGACGTATCTGCAGTAATTCATCTCATTTTTATCTGAGCACCTTAAAGGCGTAATTTTTAAAAGTGTATTTAATTTTATAACTTTATAATGAATGTGTAAATTTCCTTGTTATTATTTTAAAACTTTTCACTTTTGCTGCTATTGCTTGCCTGTTAATTTTATTTTAATTTCTTGTACATACAGACGTTACATCTTCCGTAAATTTTTTTGTATATTCTCTTATTTTATTTTTAAAAGAAAGTATGTCATCTATGCTTGGAGATAGTTTAGGGTAGAAGCTTTAAGGGATTATTTAATTCCACCCCAGTTTTCTTGACTTTCTCATGGTGATCTACGTTATACAGATATCTATTAAGTTTTCCTTCAGAGTAACTACATTTTTTCTAACATATTCAAGCCTACAGATTTTATTATCCTAATTATTTATTTAGATTCATTCAAAATAGCATTCATAATAGGCTGTAATCATTTTTATTTTCTATGTCTGGTAACTGCAACTCCTACTTCTCATTCAATTTCTATAACTTCTCCTGGCAAATATATAGACAACTAAGTAGCTTTTACATGTTTGTTTTTTCGTGTGGTCGTAGCCAGCGTATTAGTAAAAATAACATCCGTAACTTACAAAAAGTCAGTATATTACCATCATTTTTCATATTTCCAGGTCCTAGTTTGAATTCTCTGTCAATACTCTGCACTTTTTCTTTCTCTGCTAATGAATTATAATCACCTATGCTTATTAAAATTTAATTTTATATACGTCTTGAATTACACCTATCTTTTTATCATAAAAGTATCATTATTTCTGTTGTCATATGATTGGGTTGACATGCTCATCTATTTTACTTTGATATTTACCAGACTTGATTCAACTTCTGTCATGAACGTCCCGTCACTAAACTGGTAGGCTATATGTTGACTTTTCGTACGCACTCTTTGTCTAAAGAAATTGCCATATTTTCTTTCTTCATTTACATCATTCAGAAAGTCATTTTTCCTTTTTTAAAATATTTACTCGTTTTATGTAATACTAAAGCTAAATAAAAACAGCATTAATATTTAAACTATAAATAACGCAAGAGATTAGACTATAGTAATAGACATACTACATAAAAATTTGTTATTCAATTTTTAAATCTTACCGTATTGTTTAATTTAGAGAAGCTATAACGTCTACCGTTATTTATTTTTTTTTTTGAAAACTATACTCTAATCATCGGAAAGAAATATAAACACTCTTGCACACACACACACACGCGCGCGCGCACACATTTCCATCTCACCCCTCATGACGTCAAATCTGGTGACACGCTTCTGCTCAACCTTCTTGTTTAAATTACAGCTTTTATTACTTTTTATATTGCTTTTAATTTTGTCTATTACTTTTTACACGTCTTGGTTAGCACAATATTATATATTTATTTCGTAGGTTCTGTATGCACTTTAGTATTGTTGTAGTGTACGTACATAATAAACACACGCACACACACACACACACACACACACATGTAAATAATATTAAATAATTATAAAATAGTGATAAATTAAATAAGACAAATTTAATTTCCTTATACACTGTCTTATATACAGGACAGTTTCTACATTAATTCAGTCAATAATTGAAATTGGTTTTATTTGTACCAGTTTAATATTATACGTGTTTTTTAATATTTTACATTACACTAGAATTTACATATTGTTTTACTTGTAAGTGGTTACTGTAAAATAGACACAAAAGGTTACTGTATGTTGTTTATAATCACCTATATATTGTACTATACATATTTATATTAGTATAAATGACACGTAGTTTGACTTGTAACTTGTATTCACACAAAAGCTTATTGTAGATGATTCATAATTTATCCAGCAACAATATTTCGTTTTGTTCCAAACAGTAGAACACTCATTCACCTTTGTTCAACTGTTTACCTAGGTTTTTCCAATTGTTCCTTTTGTTATACACTACCTCCACCCTTCCCCACGACAATCAACACTTCAAATCTAACCTCAAAGCTGCGGGAACTAGTGAAACAAATGTCATGAAAACAAAAAGTTCTATGGAACTATACCAAGTGTTAATTACATTCAAATACAAATAAAATATTCTACCAACTGTCGAGCGCTCATTTAATCGGTGTACTTTATATGTGTATAGGTTTGAATTAAATATATTTTAGAATTCAGAAACTATCATGATTATACAACAGGTCTCTGTACTCCTAATCCCTCTCTAATAAGATTAATTCAGAATTAATTATTGATTTTTAATGATCGACATGTAAAGTCTTGAATAAAACAAAATATCTAGACAAACGTAACAAATTCTCAGAAACTCTAAAGCATTTTGTCTAACAACGCTTGTAACGTAGTTATGCCAAGTTTTAAAGTCACAAATTATCTAGAATGTTTCACGTTTGTTGTACAGTATCGGGAAGAACTTGTACATAAACGAGAGAACAACGTAAACGATGTCTAGAGTGTATTTCTTTTAACGAATAATATCTTGAGAACAAGTAAACAATTTTTTGGAAGTGTGAATAAGATCTCGAAATGATATTTGTATATCACAATCGTTTAAGCCACTACGTCATAATTATAAGGCATGTTTCGAGCCAAAATTATATTTATTTCAAATATTTATGACTTAGTTATAAACTATTAAAACTTTATAACAAATCTAAAATTTAATACATTTTAATAATTCCATATTAAAACATGAATCGAGACACAATAATTATACCTATATAAAAGATCTTGAGCACACAAAACGAAGAATTTATGTTCTATTTATTTACCCTATTACGCTTTTGAAACAGAATCAAAAGTAACTGAAGGGATTTTGTTTGTTTACTTGGTTCAAAGACGACCATCGACCTACATAAGAAGGAAATACGTAGGGCTACAGCACAAAGGCGAACACCGTGAGAATTAATCCAAATGTTTCACAATCAATAGCCGGTACAGGGCTGTTAAGTAAACACATAATAGAACGAATTGTTCAGAATTCTCCCCTTACTTTAGACGTTGCTCAGTCTTACCCTTATACATTGAAACCTACTACGGATTTGAATGGCTTATTTATTAACTGAAAAGATTTAGGTAAGAACAAAATAGCACAATCTCACGCATGAAAACACAAACACTTACATAGAATTCATAAAACTCCTCTCACATTTGCAGGCGTGTGGGTTTCTTGTACACTTTTTTAATTGCGATGATGTATGTTCCTTAGTTAAATAAAATTTATGCAAGTTAATTCAGTAATGTAAAAAAAATTCAGTGACACAAATGTTATGTTTTACAGTTTTACTCGTTTGTGTAGCCCATGTTCAGTTATCAACTGTGTGAGCGTTACTGCAATTTTGTTTGAAGTGCGACGCTTAATCCTCTGCCATCTAATCTTCTCTCGGCTGTGTAAAAATTGCCGCTTAATTGATAAGCATATTCATCTGATTTTTTTGTGTGCAACGTAGGCCATATTGAGATGGCTGTGTAGTGGTTAGTGTCATTACCTTACGATTTCCTTTTTATTATAGAAACGGGTTGTTAGGAAATTATACGCTAATTTCAAACAATCGGGTTTATGTTAACTTCTTTTGTCTGACTTCCGACTGGATTTAAAAAATTCTTTCAAATTTGTGATCCCATTTTTGAGCCTTGGGCCCAATAAAATTTTCAATTACCAAAACTATACGTTGTCTCATGCAACCATTTGTTCTTGTCAGAAACTTCATTTCTCAAGTTTGAATCTGGCTTTTAATTTTCTTAGTAGGAACCCACGTTTCACATCCATATAGTAAAACAGGTACTGCCATAGTTTTATATAATTTAAGCCTTTCTCTTTCATTGTCTTTTTGCTCAACGTTTTATGTATGACGCCACACATCATCTGAAACTTCGATGTTTTTGTAGTGATATCTTGGCCTGTGTCGTTCCCAATACTGATAGTAAAACCCAGGTAATTGAAGTCAGAGACTTGTTCCAAAACTGTTCCCTCAATTCTTACTGGAAACTTTCCCCCAAAAGCCATGATTTTTGTTTCTGTTCAGATATTAGAAAATCATATTGTTTACAAATATAATTTAAACGATGTAAAGAATACTGCAACTCATCCTCTGTTTTCTGTATTAAGACTGCATCGTCAGCATACAATAAAATATCCAAACTCGTGTTCTGGTTAAGTCCGATCATCCGTGATCGGATGATGTCTTTTATATATATGTATGTATTAAAAAGCGTGGGCGAATACTACATCACTGCATTACTCCTTTATTTACTAAAGTTTCTTCAGTCTTTCTCTTCCCAGTATTTACTATTATTTTAGAGGTGCAATATAGGCTTCTAATCACATTTATCAAATGTTGTGGATAGCCGCGACATTCTATAATAAACCATAAATTATTTATGTTCACTCGATCGAAAGCTTTCTCAAAATCAATAAATGCAACTTGGGCCTCGAGGTTAAATTCTCTCGTTTTCTCAAAAACGTGTTACAAGGTAAATACATTATCTACTATTAAACGTCAAGTCGTAAATCCATTTTTCTCTTCTACTATCAAAGCTTCAATTATTACCTTAAGCGGTTTATTTAAAATCCTAGCATATATTTTATACCTAATATTAAGCAGACTTATTCCTCTAAAATTTGTACATTCACTACGACCCCGTTTCTGAAACAGGGAAATAATCTCCTCTCTTTTCCATGATTCAGGAACTTGACTACTTTTCCAACATTCATTTAATAAATGGAATAGTCTCCAAAGCAAGAGTGTACCACCATATTTTAGAAGTTTCATATTGATTCCATCAGGAGCTGTTACTTTTCTATTTTTTGTCTTTTTTAGAGCATTCACCAGTTCATCCATTGTTATCAAATCAACACCATTAACTTCCGATGACTTGTCATTTACTGGTGACGCCTGCTCGCCTTCCTGACAGCTGTCTGTAGTGTTCTATCCACCTGTCTTTACACTTATTCGTCCTTCTCAGATTGAGTCAAATGTTTTAACATTTTGTATGCAAACATTTTTCGATGCCATTTATTTTCTCAAATATTTTTTGAAGTTCTTCGTAGAAATTTTTTGTTTCCTAATTTTTGCCCTCTTCTAGAGTATAAACACCAATTACTGTTACATGTCCTCTATTTATTTTTAACCTTAACACAATGATTCTTTCATTTATAAATGTATAATGTTCTATTCAAGATTTCCATTTACTTGCCATCAATATTGCTACCCCACACCTTGCTCGTCTGGACTGTGGTACACAACTATAAAGCATTGTGTAATAATTCAAATCTTTTAAGCACTTACTTTTTTTCTTAGTTTCCGTTACTACAGCAATATGTATTTATCTCTCTTCAAGAAATTTTGCTATGGTAATCTCTTTGTTCCACAGTTTAATTCTAGTGTTGTCAGCGTTTTAAAATCTGTCTCAGTCCACCCCAAAGGAATTGTGAATAATTACAATGGGCATGTTTTATTACACGACTGCTAAAAAGGAGTGTTATGTTTTCAGTGGTAGGGTATGTATGTATGTATGTATGTATGTATGTTTGTTCCACTATAACTTTTTAACGGCTTTACCGATTTTGATGTTCGATGGCTCGATGGATTCCTTACTTCGCCAAAAGTGTCATAGGCACCGTGAGTTGACTTCCGGTTTTGACCGGAAGTGAATACAAGTGATCGGTTCTAAGGATTTTTTTTGTTCGTTTATTGGTCCATCAGGTGGCGCTAGTGGAAGGTATTCTGTAAAGTTCACTCCAGATAGTGCTCGCGATTTTAGACCACGCTCACTAATACTATGTTAGCGCGCTATTGTGTGAGAGTATAGATGTGCAATCCGTGAGAAACAGAGAACAGCTGATCTGAAAGTATATCTATATATATATATATATATATACATATATATATACATACATATATATATATATATATTGGTTTGCTATATATATTTCTCTCTGCGAAATATGGTGAACCTGAAATACATGAAATGACGGATCAACAATATGCCGCAGCAGTAAACTTAATGAATTTTCAGCAGCGCCAATTGTTCAAAATGATTTCAGACAGATTGCTTCCAAATGAAAATAATACTGAGCCATTACGTGTGTTCGTTACTGGAGGAGCAGGCACCGGCAAAACCTCTACTCTGAAAATTATTGTAGAACAGATTCGTCGTCTTTCTCATTTACCTGCAAGCATTTAAGGCTGTTACGGTAGCAGCACCCACAGGTGTCGCTGCAAGATTGATTGGAGGTAGCACTTTGCACTCTACTTTTGCCCTTCCTATCGAAAAAGGCAAAGTGACAGCTCTTCGCCCTCTTACTGATGAGCGTCTTCAAAGGGAACGGCTAAGGTGGAAGCATATTAATTGGCTAATCATTGACGAAATCTCAATGGTACCCTATACTACCCTAAGAAATATTCACTTAAGGTTGCAACAGCTTAAAATGAATGATGCTCTCTTCGGGGGTATCAATATTATTTTGTTTGGCGATCTAATGCCGTTGCCACCTGTATCAAAAGCAGTTGGTGGTACCTACTGCTTCAAGCAGCCTCATTACTTATCAGCTGAAATTAATTTGTGGACACTGTTTAGTTTCTGTGAATTACCTCAAAATATGCGGCAAGCTAACGACACTACTTTTATAGACATTCTAAATAATTTACGAGTCGGCCAACTCACCATGCAGCAGCTAGAAATTTTAGATCGTCGAAGAGTTCCTTTGACAGATGAATTTGCTGATGGCGAGTGTCTGCGTATTTTCCCAACCACTAAACAGGTAGAAGAATATAATGCTATGATGACTGAAAAGTTGAAAACATCATCTAAAGTTTACGATATTGCAGCGGTGGATGTGTCTGTCGAACCTAAGAATTACGGACAAAAGTTAAAGAAAGACTTCATACCATCGGATCCAAACAAAACTGGAGGTATTCTAAACTCTTTAGTAATCGGAGTCGGATCTAGGGTAATGTTGCGAAAAAACATTAATGTTAATCATGGTCTGGTCAACGGAGCAATCGGCATCATTAGAAAAATTGAGTGGCCTGCATTACGTCGAGATCAGCTTCAACCTGGTGAGTTTCCACAAGCCGTATTTGTAGAATTTGATGACAGATCAATTAGGGGAAATACTGCTGGTATTGGAGTAAAGATAGAGCCCACCACTGTTGAATATGATGCTTTGCGAGGCCAGGGCATAGTAGAACGACGTATGCTGCCATTAATATTGTGTTGGGCTGTAACAGTACATAAACTCCAAGGCACTACTTTAGACAAAGCAGTCATTGATTTGAGTAGTAATATTTTTGCCAAGGGTAAGGCCTACGTCGCACTAAGTCGTGTGAAAACATTAGAGGGATTAGCAATAAGTTGTCTGGATCCACGAAAATTGTTG
Organism: Magicicada septendecula; assembly: GCA_034769895.1. NCBI lineage: Eukaryota > Metazoa > Arthropoda > Insecta > Hemiptera > Cicadidae > Magicicada > Magicicada septendecula. Next base: position 271,095,462 of record CM068367.1, read on the forward strand.
CATGAACCGCACGATAAAAACTCACTTGAGGAATTAAATCGACTCAGAAATCTGTAGACCAAAGCTTTTTCTTTATCATTTCTAATAAATTAAATTATTTAGTTAATTATATAATTTATAAAACAATTTATCGAAATGTTTGTATTATACTAGTTATATAATAGTATATAAAATAAAGTTATACTATATTTATAAGTTTATAAGTTCATACGCTAATTATACTATGTACATAATAAAGTTTCTAAATAAAACTATGTAAAAATTGCAATTTTTTTTGCACTTCACACATACGCACGCACACACTGCACATTCCCATTATACTCTTTTTAAACACAAAAAGGAATAAAATAAAATAAATAATTTAAAAAATTAAAAAACACGACTGCCAAAAAAATATATGAATAAATAAAAAATAAATTGATAAAAACACTAAATATAAAAAACTAAATAAAAATAATATTTAGTAAAAATCACAAAATCTAAATAAAGTCGATTTAAAAAGCCAAAAACAAGGTATTGAAATTCAGCTCTGATCAGATTTAACGAAAATGTTATGAATGATTAAACGCATAGTAATTTTATTAGATTTAAATTACTTTTCGATGTTGAATATATATCAATGCATCATATGAAGACTACAATTATAAAAAATATTGCTGATAAAGTTTTGCTCTTCAATTTTAATTTTCAATGCAGTCGGGGGCTGTTTTAATGAAAAGAACAAATCCATTTAATAACAGCCTCCGACTGCATTGAAAATTAAAATTGAAGAGCAAAATTTTATCATCAATATTTTTTATAATTGTAGTCTTCATATGATGCATTGATATATATTCAACATCGAAAAGTAATTTAAATCTAATAAAATTACTATGCGTTTAATCATTCATAACATTTTCGTTAAATCTGATCAGAGCTGAATTTCAATACCTTGTTTTTGGCTTTTTAAATCGACTTTATTTAGATTTTGTGATTTTTACTAAATATTATTTTTATTTAGTTTTTTATATTTAGTGTTTTTATCAATTTATTTTTTATTTATTCATATATTTTTTTGGCAGTCGTGTTTTTTAATTTTTTAAATTATTTATTTTATTTATTTTTGTCTAGTGGCAATGTAAATGACGCTTAGGTTAATTGTAATCAGAAATGAGATGATTCCAAAAACCACTTAAAATATACGTTGGATACAGAAAATCTAGTATATTCGTCGACAGTGCACAATATTTTGCTGCGTGTTACTGTAATATACACGTGAATTATTTCAAAACACTGGTCGCATATGTATGTCCTACATTGCAACATACGCGTGTTACGTATTTACGTACACGAATGCAAATAAATTACGCAGCTTTATTTAAGTTAACAGCTGCACGGTTACTCACCGTCGGCTGCATAACGGTAATTCATAGTAAATGCTTACACAGCTATTCGTTTTAATTATTAAAATGCTGGTGCTGCCCTGGTTTTATTCAGAATCTGTATACTTCATGAGTATATACTGGTGGATTTCTATGTTTGTGTCCGTACCAATGAGAATTAATTTAATAAAGTACACACGTGTCCGTGTTCATGTATATACGTGTAAATTGTTTTAAGCATGATACACAGCTGAATAGTAGAAAGTCATATCCTTCTGTAGATTGCAATCAGACTAACTGGTTTGCTATTTCTTTAATGATTAATTCTATGCTGAACTTAAAGACAGTTAATTAGTTACAAAATTTACATAATGTCTTAATTACCTTATATTTACTAAAAAATTATTCACAAGCACAATAATATAAAATGCGTAATTCATAATAATTGAAGGTAAAGAATTTTATAAACTTCTGTGAAGCCCTAAAACTCTTTAGTACGTGCTGGTGCCGAACTTGTTTTAAGTGTAGTGTAGATGTGAGAGAAAAACATATTCATTAGGTTATGTTCTTAAAATCTTCTAAGCCTATAGATATGATTAGAGGTTTATTAAATTACTGGTTTTCCCTATATTATCTACTGGGTATGCGACGTTCTAATAGGTTGATCATTGTCGTTAGTAGCCGCTTTGTTTTTACTGGTACTAATTGACACTTATCCTTGAGTTAACGTGAAGCTACTGAAAAAAATTTGATACCTAAGATATCTCTTTCTTGTTTTAGAAATATACGTGTTTAGGCAACCAAGTAACTTATTAAGCAGTTACATTTAAATAACATAAAACCGATTTCACTTAAATGATATGAGCTTCAGAACTCGCACACAATCTTGAACGAAGCACACTTATTATTAGATAAATTTTGATATTAGATAATTTTTCGATTATTGTGAACTTACAAAAATCCACATTGCCTTACGATTTCCTTTTTATTAAAGAAACCGTTGTAGAGAAATTATACGCTAATTTCAAACAATCGGATTTATGTTAACATCTTTAGTCTGACTTCCGACTGGATTTAAAGAATTCTTTCAAATTTGTGATCCCATTTTTTAGCCTTGGGGCCAATAAAATTTTCAGTTAACAAAACTATACGCTGTATTCAAATATTTTAAAAATTGCCTTTAATTTGTTATCCTAAGTGGTATTTACATTTTTACCGAACTCTTGTCACACTTTTTGAGCCTTAACGTCCCAAAATTTTTAAATTTCAAAAACTTAAATGTAATTTTGGGATTTTAGTTAACATTTTTTTAACTCCATGAATTTTTGGATTTTAGCAAAGTTTTGAACGTTAACATTTTTGCCTTCCGCCTCCCATTTTTTTTAGAGGATCGGTCTAAAAAACAACAGAATTATGTAGGGAAAAGTATGGACACGCATGTCAAGCTTAACTAAAGTCGATTGATGCTTTCAAAAGTGTGGTAGATAGATAGATAGGTAGATAGAGAGAAAGAGAGAGAGAGAGAGAGAGAAAGAGAGAGAGAGAGAGAGAGGGGAGTGTGTGAGTGAATGAGAGAGAAAGTTTTACATTTTAAGATGTTTATTCTAACTGTTCAGTGAATTATAAACTACGTTTAGTAAATCTAAAGCTTGCTGAACAAAAAAATTCTTATATTTTTTAATAGTTTTGTTCAATTTAATATAATTAGTTTACATTTTGCGTAAACAAAAACGTTAACTTGAAGACGTACAATATGACACCAAGAATTAATTAACAGAGAGGGGTGTACGTAGACAATTATAACGAGAAAACAGGATGCAGAGATAGAGTAACGATGTAGAGCGCCGCACACCGCGTAATAGGGTACAGCACTATCAGACGTTATAAGTGCTTCCTTTATACAAGAGATGTGCGGGTCGGAAGTAATGCATATAAAGCAGGTGGCTTCTCTACCTCTGTATTACAAGATGAGTGTTTGTGTGTGTGAAGACGAAACAGCATACTGCGTTAATGTTTGTTATCTTTGGTCGTATCGTGCGTAGTTAAGTTAATTACATTTAGTAGAAACTACGCTAATGCCGTATTGAAGTGAGCACTATACTGATGATACACACTGACTTGTACGAGCATCACAATATTAACAGATACAAATTAAATGTTACGTGAACCAATTAAACGTTCCTTATCACTTTCGGCCTGTTTTTCATTTGTTCGACAACTTGGTATGTCTTTAAAATCTAGAAAAATATTTCCTATATTTCTCTTTTCTTATTTGATTAATGAAAATTTGATTAATCCAATAGATTTAAAATCTCAATTTGTTTGTAAAATAGGTTAATACAAACAGCTAAACCGAACACGTTTACCGATTGCGTATTTAAAAGTAAAGTAAAACTGTAACACGATTGTTCTGCACTTTCTTATGTGTTGAAATATAATGGGATTGTTGTCGATGAAACTGCCGATGTTATTGTCTTAGTAGTGTTGTAGAACACATATTCAAGAATTGCGATAACAGTCTGCAGAAAAACGACATATGAAAATTACGTTTCTGACTAACGATGACACCTGAAAGAACAGTAAAACAAACTGTAATGTCCATCGTCGGTCATTTCATTGCGCTGCCACTTTAGTCTTTCGCCTCGTGATTGGTTTGATGCAACATAAAAATCCTCTCGATTCTCTCAATTCCCCCTACTACAACAATTTCTTCATTACGAATTACATCATGTCTTTTCAAATACTTAGCTGTTTTACTGCCTTTTTTGGCAACTAAACTTTTGTAATTGTTCTTGTGATTACAGGGTTTATCATTTTCCTAAGCTGAGTATGTCTTTGCATTTTTGAAATAATTTTCTCAGTTAATACTTCTTGCATCAAGACTGTCAGAAGAATCTGTCTGAACTACACGTCTCTCGACGGTATTGATTTTCTCCCTTCATCCACTAATATTGATCGATCATGTTGAATAACTATATGGTATTTTTATATAGGCCAAAGTTGTAATCCAGTCTTTACAAATTTTCGGGATGTTCTGCTAGACAGCAAGTATCTTTACACACAAATGAACGCTTGACTCTAGTATTTTCCACTGTCTATGTGTGTGTTAGGTATTATTCTATCGTCAGTCTGAATGTTGATTAATCCTCCTCCTCCTATGGCGCTACAGCCCAAGTCGGGCCCTGGCCTCTACCAATCTCCGCCTCCAATCCACTGCAACCCTCTTCCAGTTTCTTATCCCCATGTCCCTCGTGTCCTCTGCAACGCCATCTTCCCACCTTTTCCTCAGTCTGCCTCTAGGTCTCGTTCCCTCCCATGTACCCAGCAAAGCTCTCTTGGGGTTCCTGCCATCCTCCATTCTCATAACATGTCCGACCAAACGCAATCTTTGTATTCTTATAAATTTTGAGACTGGTATCTCTTTATATATTTGATACAGTTCATTGTTGTATCTCAGTCTCCATGAGCCATTTTCTTGTATTGGGCCTATAATGCGTCTGAGGATTTTCCTTTCAAAGGTGTCTACTATGTCGGCTGTTTTCTGTGTGATTGTCCAGAAGGTTGATTAATGGGCTGCCATATACTGAAGTCGTTTAATTTTAAGATTGATTGTTTTACTCTTTGAAACAACTGTATTCACTATCTCCATTTAGATTAGCATTTTTATTTGGAGACGTATCCGCCATGTCTCCACCATTTGATTCAAGTACTTTCCCGTGGTCTTCCCCTAGCAATGCTTCTATTAATTTTACCATCTATTGTCTTAGTCACATAGCTATTACGCCTAACTATGCCTAAGTGCTCCATTCATCGGCGTTTCTTCCTGACCATCATGTCCCATAACAGCAGTCTTCCAATTATCAATCTAAATTTTACACCATTGCTGACTCGACTACTCCGTGACGGCACTTGCACCTTCCACCAATCTCATATCTCAAAGGCCTATTCGTTTTTTGTCCCTTTTGACTATACTGTTCATGACTTTTGACTATACTATGCTGTTCATGTTTAAAACCTATAGGGAGCCACAGCCTATACAAATAATTTTATAAGCTTTTCCTAGTCTCAATGCAATTATTATATTTTCATGAATTCATCCTTAATTACACAGCCTTCAGATTACCTCAGTTTTTTAAATGTGATTTTTTTTTAAACTAAATTAGAATTCAATAATCTTTTGATTATTGTCACAGAATTTTTCTCTTGATATATGGGAATTTTTAGTTATCCAGGTTCTTCCCCTATACTATATATTGTTTACAAAGTATCTCAATATGAAAGGAAATTTTCACATTCACACTGAAGATTCATATTACACCCCATATTTATATAGTTAATTTTTTTTATATCTAGCATACTTGTCACGTTACATGTTGCATCTAGTTCTCACGGATTAAAGGTTTCCTGCGAATATCGTGTAATTAATCGGAGGTTTTGGTATTCATTACTGTAGCGCACATTAGGTTCCATTGTTTGTAATTTTAGTTAGAAAACTTAGTAACTACAGAGATTGTTATTGCTGATTAAGGGTAACGCGTATTTGACTATTGTATTTCCGTACAGAATTAATTAATTTTGATCTGCATGAAAAGTGTTTAATGAAGCATGTAATGTTCTTAATGTCTTCAATGTTGAATTAATTGCACCACGTTGCCTACATACACCTGATGTTAGAATTATCATCTGCGTGTTGTAAACCAGAGAATGCGTACCGCCAAGACAGCAAACGCTAGTAAAAGAGAATTCACTAGTAAATGGTGATGTGTTAAAATATCGGTATGGAGAACCATACATGACTTCCATGTTCTAAGATTTATTTTTAAAATCATTTACGAAATGAAATGTTTCCATAGAAACTACTTCTTTCCACTTATTGGTTCAGCCTTAACCAGAGAACTGTGGTCACTAACGTATACCACCACACGTTATCGCACTCGATTTTCACTGATGATGGCAGTCGACTGCACAGCCGAAACGTCTGGTTTCTCAGAAAACATTGGACTACGGCCAAACAGCCCGGGAAGGAATTTTAGCAACAAACTACTACTTTGTTGCCGATAACGTAGTACACATATAAAAATTATCCCCTCCCCCTTCAACTAAAGTTTTCATTTATAGAAAATTACCCCCAACCCGTTCAATTAGCCTCTTCATTTATAGATATTTCATCTACGTTTCTACATTGGATTATTAAGATCTTCTTATCAGGATACTTTGTTTATCAAAATTAAGTACTTTACTCTTGTTACAACAACAAATGTTTCTGGTAAACTACCCTTTCCCCGTAACCGATCTTCACCAAAACCAATAGGCCTTGAGTCTTCTACAACTCAGGCATATATGTAAAAATTATTTGATTGTGTTTGAATTTACGGCAGTTATCGTTCGTGATGAAAAAATTTCTCTTGTTACAACATAAAATGTTACTGGTAAACTACCACTTTCCCTTAACCGATCTTCACAAAAATCAACAGGCCTTGAGATCTCTACAATATAGGGAAGTATGCCAAACATTATTTGATTATGTTTGAATTTACGGCAGTTATCGCTCGTCATATAAAAAATTTCCCTTGTTATCACATAAAACGTTGGAGGTAAACTACACCTTTCTCTTAACTGATCTTCACCAAAATCAATACATCTTGAGTCCTCTACAATTCAAGGATGCATGCAAAACATTATTTGATTCTGTTTGAATGTGCGGCAGTTATCGTTCGTCATAGGAACAATTACTCTTGTTAAAACATTAAAAGTGGCAGATAAACTACCACTTTTCCTTAACCGATCTTCACCAAAATCAATACACCTTGAGTCCTATACAATTCAGGCATATCTGTAAAAAATGATTTGATTCTGTTTGAATGTACGGCAGTTATCGTTCTTCATGTAAAACGTTTTCCTGTTACAACATAAAATGTTGCAGGTAAACTACCCCTTTCCCTCAACCGATCTTCAACAAAATCAACAGACCTTGAGTTATCTACAATTGAGGAAGCTATGCACAAAATTATTTGATTCTGTTTAAATGTGCGTCAGTTATCGTTCGTCATAGAAACAATTACTCCTGTTAAAACATAAAATGTGGCTGGTAAACTACCCCTTTCCCTTAACCGATCTTTACGAAAATCAACAGGCCTTCAGTCTTTCACAATTGAGGAACGTATACAAAATAATATTTTATTCTGTTTGAATGTGCGGCAGTAATAGTTCGTCATAGAAAAAATTACCGTTGTTAAAACATAAAATGTTGCCGGTAAACTACCCCTTTCCCTTAACCGATCTTCACCAAAATCAACAGGCACTGAGTACTCTACAATATAGGGCTGTATACAAAACATTATTTGATTCTGATTGAACTTTCGGCAGTTATCATTCGTCATAAAAAAAATTACCCTTGTTAAAACATAAAACGTTGCTGGTAAACTACCCCTTTCCATAAACCGATCATCAACAAAAACAATAGGTCTTGAGAACTCTACAATTTAGGGGTGCATGCAAAACATTATTTGATTCTGTTTGAATTTGCGGCTGTTATCGTTTGCTATAGAAAATGCCCTTGTTAAAACAAAAAACGTTGCTGGTAAACTACCCCTTTCGATTAACCGATGTTCACCAAAAACAGTAGGTCTTGAGAACTCTTACAATTTATTGAGGGCTGTATGCAAAAAATTATTTTATTCTGTTTGAATTTGCGGCTGTTATCGTTTGCCATAGAAAATACCCTTGTTAAAACATAAAACGTTGCCGGTAAACTACCCCTTTCCCTTAACCGATCTTTACCAAAAACAATAGGTCTTGAGAACACTACAATTCAGGGTTGTATACAAAACATTATTTGATTCTGTTTGAATTTGCGGCTGTTGTCGTTTGCCATAGAAAAAAATTACCATTGATTAAAAAAACGGTTGCCGGTAAACTACCCCTTTTCCTTAACCGATCTTCACCAAAAAAAATAGATCTTGAGTACTCTACAAATCAGGGCGGTATGCAAAAAATTATTTGATTCTCTTTGAATTTGCGGCTGTTATCGTTTGCCACAGAAAAAAATCTACAGACAGACACACAGACACACACACACAGACACTTTTCGAAAAATGACTTTTTTTCATGTTTTGCATGTTTTGAGGGTAGTACAATCAGAATCTGCAATAATCTCGACCACGATTTTTTTTTGCCATCACCATACTTCCATTTCCTTATGGAACATGGAAGTAAAACGGACGCCAGTAGTAAGGCTACGTTAAGCGCTTTGCATAGAGTGGCAGAAGACAGTAGGCTAGAAAACATACGCTTGAGTAAACAAACGGACTGTCTGTTTCTGAAAGTAGACGACAGTAAGGAGAATACACTAATAGAAGCGGAAGGTCCCGGAAAGCATCAGAGGGAATAACGTCAATGAGAAGCAGAAGATGTAGGAAAACGACAGAACGAGAAACGTAAGACTAAAATAAAAGGAATAAGTACAATAGTAGAAACAGACTCAGAGTTAGGTCTACAGTAAGGTGAGCTGAATAAATAAATATCAAAATGTATGTATCAAAACAATCGGTGTAAAAAACATCTAAAATAGTAGATTGTCCCATACATGAAAGAATCGAAACATTTTCCATTTTAACCCCTAGATAAACATTGTAGGAAAAATGTTCTATCCGAAGTTGAAAACGTGATAAAAGAAAGTAATAGATTCATGTAGCTTGAATAAAGTAATTAAAGAGGCAATATTAATGAAATAATTTAAAAAATTCAGAATATAATAAAAAGTAAAAACCATAAATCTTTAGTAGTGCTTCTTTACGACAAAGCCTAAAGGTAGATACTTACCTTTGGTAGTCTGGAACTGATGAACACTCAAACCAACAATTGAAAAAACTAAAAGTAGAATCCGCTGTAGAGCTTTACAGGAAACATCACCTAACAACTAAACATTTATAAAGTAATAAAGATGGCTGTGGAATTACCGTACGGGAACTAGCATTTGTACAATACGTATCACGCAAAATTAAAACAAGGTGACAGTGTATCGAGCAGATGGCTAACATCTTCTTAACGGATTCTACGTTTCACTTGTTCAACTATTGGTTTGAGTGTTCAGCAGTTTCAGATTGCCAAAAGTAAGTATCTACCTTTGGGCTTTGTCGTAAAGAAGCGCTATTAAAGGCCAGATTAGTCTAACGATCAGTGAAACATCTCCAGATTTTGTTAACAAGAACCGATACAGTTACCTTGTTGAATCCATTAATCGCCTTGCCAATCAACTGAAATTTTTAAAAATCATTAGGCTATCTACTGCTACTGCTACAGACTTTCTTATCTGTTCCGCGGACACTAATTACGTTTCCCCATGCCCAATTTTTTTCTAAATTTACTGAGAAATATGTTGGTATATGTCACCCGTGTGAATCTATAATGGCCATTAGATTATAGTCTGCCTCTTTATTTTAGAGCGTTCTACGAGTTCTTTACAATAATCCCTTTATGTTCTTTTTTTTAGTAAAAGTCTCTATTACATACTGTTTATCATTTTTATAAACTTAAATCATTTCACATCTCTTCTTTTCTTTAACAACATTGGTTGTAGTAGGATAATAATTTCTGTCTGTTCATATTATAGTATATTTTTCACTCATTTTTTACTTGTACACCAATTTTATGGCGCTTCATGTCTATTAAAGTTTTTGCCAGATATACGATGATCCGATGATTTAAAAATACTCTTTTTATATTTCATAGCTCATAGATCTCACTACAATTTCTGTCACAAATACCATAAGTTAGTTTATATCTAATATGTTATTTTCACTGATATCCCGTTTATATCTGGTCGTTACGTCGCTGATTAACAAGTCACAGAATTATAGTCACATAGTCATATAGTCACGTTCCCTCATTAGTAACTCAAGAATTGTGAATCTATTTACAATAAGTAAAAATTACTTTTAATTAAAATTAAAAATAACCTGGAACAAATTATTTTCTCCACGCATTTGCTAAATTAATATACAATTTTAATTTAGCAACTGCTGCTTTCAGTGAATGTTAAAAATTAATCTCTGTGTACACCTTTAAACGCAGTTAAAACAATACAATCTCTGTCAGGGGAGAAGACATTAACAACAGTTTCCTGGTAAAAGAAATTTGCTACAAGAAAACACCCAACTAAATACTCAAAAAACCTTTTTAAATTTCCTGTAATTAACACAGAATTTAACGTGTCAAAACAAACAAATGAAAGTCGTAATTAGAAAGAAACCATGAAAAACAAACGGCCTTTAGTATTTGTGCCTTGCTTTTCTGTTTCGTCAGTTCATGCTTTCATTAAAGCAATTTACTTTCCTAATTCATAACTTTTATTTATATTTTGTGGAATTTACCTAAATTATAAATACTTTTTTTTCATATCATGCTTCATTAAGATGTTTCTGAGACAATGAACGTTACCTACTCCACTCTGTTTTTACATTTTCCAAGTAGACTATCTATTAAATTATCACACAATACAGAGTTATGTCCGTATGAATTAAGTGACTTAATAAAATATTCATTTGCCGAAAAAATGATAATATATAACGCGATTACAAAATACTTAATGCTTTGTATGCTTCACTGAAGACAACTGTAACGAGTACATTCGGATCACTTGCTTGCGATAAACACGACATTGAAGTCAACAGCCTGAGGAATTTTAATTCACATAGCACCGGTGTAAAAGTACATATATACAGTTTGATATGATAATATACTGTGTGAACGAATACCTATATGTGATTATATAGGTATAGACTAATTCAAAGTCTAAGGATTTTGAGTACAAATCCACACCGTTACACAGATCGACCAAATTTTGCACAGGTAACCTTTGACACAAGGTGAAAAACGCTATCTAACCTCAAATTTGATATTCCACCCCGTTTGCACGATTTAGTACTTTTAATTATGCGGTGTGTAATCGGACGGCAGCGTTGTTGTTTATTCACAGTCGATGAGAGACGCGTATAAATATGTCAACAATACTATGGAGACCGGAATTGATTACCATAGTGACAAGTAAATAAACACATGCTGTTTAGCAGCATCCTTGAACAGTCCGTGTGACCACCCTAGTGCGTGTTAAAAACGGAACTAAAACGCAGAAGTTTGCGTTTCGATGCGGGAGACCTTGAAAACGCAGCAGAATTGACGACCCGTGCGTTTTTACCACGTCCGCGTGACTATTTTCAATGCTGCCTGTGTGTCAAATTCAATGCGTTCCCCAACCGTATCCTAAGGCACAGCGATCGCTCGCGTTGATCAGTTTTTACTTCGATTTTGAAGACAAGTAAACAGTACACGAGAGTTACACCTTCACAGCGTTTTTACCATTGTTTCTCTATTAAGCAGTTCATTCATCGTCGTATTAGTTATTCATTCATTCGGTCAAGTTATTCTGTATTCCGTTATTCGTTTTACTTAACTACACTCCTTTTAAACGTCACCTTCAAATAACTTTACATTCCCGTTTGTTTTCCTTACTCTTCGCTTCCTGTCAAATTGACCCTCCTTTCAAGTTCCAGTTAACAACACTCCTTTTAAAATTCACCTTCAAATACTTTTACAATCCCGTTTGTTTTCCTTATTCTTCACGTCATTTTAAATCAACCCTCATTTGAAGTACGAGTACTTTATCACTTTACTTGACAAATCATTGGGCAGATCCATCGAAATGCTAAGCGAGTAAGGTTATTGCGAGCAGCTGAGACACCCGAGGAACGTGAGTCCCGGCTTAAACAACAACGAAGAGACAGGGAGAGATTAGGGCTGTGAAGACACCTGAGGAGCACAGAGAGCGCGTAGACCAGCAACGAAGAAGGCAGGCAGAGATTAGGGGCGCGGAAACACCTGAGGAGCATAGGGAGCGCGTCGAACGTAAACGCGCGAGGCAGGCTGAATTAAGGGATGTGGAATTACCCGAACGATGTGAATATCGGCTCGGAAATGACCGCATACGGCATGCTCAAGTCAGACAAGTGAGCAGACGAGGTAATCTGATTTTAGAGGATTTTCAGTATGATCCAAATTATGACTATTCGTCACATCCAAAAGTTACATATGCCAAAATGGATGTGATATGCAAATTCTGTAAAGCCAAAAAATTTTAAAATGAGTCGCCTGGGATATGCTGCTCTAATATACATATTAAAAATCGAACATTTGCGTGCGATGTAATACTTATAACATTACGTAGAAGTAATAATAATATTAATAAATCTAATAATACATGATAAATCAAGTTAATAATGATAATAATTATGATATTGGAAAATGCAGTGTTTTCTTTCCTTGGACAAGTAGTAGCAGTAGTAATATTAAATAAAAATACAATTTAATTTGTTATCGTCTGTGGTTTTTTGTATGTAGCCTACTACCCATCTCCTTGTCAAGTAGTCTCTGTTACTGTTCTTTAGCAACAACCAAATCTGTCGACTTTTCTTTTGAAGCTTTTGTAATTACTGTTTATAGTTGTCTTTCACAAAGTTATTTATTACTATTTACATCAATCCTGGACACTTTTCTGTCCAAACATAATTTATAATATGTATGTATAATATGTATAATATAATAATTTTATGGTTTACAAGTTGTTTTGTTTTAAGAAATTACTCGTTTACAAAATTATTTCCATAATGCAGTGCCGCATGCGTCAGTTCGTGCAAAGGTGATGACCTCACGGGTGATAGAAGAAAGATTTGATTATTTTAAGTTTTTAAAACCTTGAACGACAATAAATTGATGTTGGTTTTGACATGGTTTATGTTGACTATACATTTTTAATCGCTGTAAATAATTAGGTTACGACTACTTTGAAACAAGGCGCTTAATATTTAAACATTCGCGTACTATTTAATGAGGTTTTAGGCTTGTTTTTGTAGCTGTAAAAATAAACAACGCTGTTAAAACAACAATTCGCCAAGAGTTTATTTAAGGAAACTACTAAACTTTAATGCTCGACTACTTTCTCTCAAATTACCAACGAAAACGACCCTTTTAGGAAACAAGAAATTAAAATCTAATATAGGTCTAAAGACTAACCAAACGAATGGAACACTAAGGTACAGTATGTTAAGTTATGTATGGCTCTAAATCAGGGACCTTTCTTTGAATACGCATTCGGTTTAAATTACAGCTTTCATTAGTACATTGGGTCTCATATTTCATTTTAACTCAACAAAAACTACAAACGAGGTAATTAAACGGACAGAATTTCTGTAAGTTCTTAGAGTACGGGTTAATGGCGTAAAATCATTATTTAATTATGTTCTTTCAGACTCCTACATATTGTTAATAATTTAAAACGACAACTTTCACCCACTGCCATTCTGTGGTCGTCTTTAGGTGAACTAGTAAACATGAATTAAACTAGTAAGCTATCTGAATTTATCTCCCAATTTATTCATTGTTTACCAGCTGCTTCAAATTTACCGGGTCACACGTGTTTTTATGAATTGGCAAAATCAAACTTAGTGATGTGATTGATTTATTTGTTAACAAAGTCTAGTGCCAACGAAAATTCAAAACAAAATGGTAAAACGTGTTAGAAAGTGGTTCGCCTTCAAAACCTACGGGTTTTAACTAGGCAGTCTTTTTAAATAAGGTTTTACAAGCGGCTAACTCTGGAGCGGAAAGCTCCAAGGTGTTACAAGCGGATAGCTCTGGAGAGATATCATTGAAAAAATGTTGTACGCGGTATTGAAAGACGGGCGATAAAGAGTGTATGACGTTGCTGAGATTATATACATCTTATATGAGCTGTGAACTACTTATTAACTTAATAACTTGGTGTGAAAGGAATTTGGTGGTTGCTGCATGCGGAGTCGTTGGACTTTTTGGGCGACCAGTGCTGGGAATCATCTTCACTGCTTATACGTTTCAGCTCGAGTCCCTACTTACACACCATTGTTTTTGATGGTGTAATAGCATTTACTAACACAATTTCTTGGACGCTAGACTGTTTTAACAAAGGATCACAGCACGATGTTTGATTTCGTCCGTTTTTAAAAATACGCGCGACACGTAAATTTAGAATAGCGAATAAGCAATGAATAAGTTAACAGACAGACTTGGAAATGAATAGGTGTTTACATGAAATATAAATCTTACAACACACAAATATTTTAGATCTTCCACTAAGCTATAGATGTCGCTCCGCAACTAACCCTCTTAATCTTACAATTTTTTCTTCCATTCCTTCCGAATCTTTACTTCTTTTTATGGCTTGTGATGACTCCAAAGTTAAAAGAAATTAAAGTAATCTCTACATTTGGGATTGGGTAACGTTTCCTTTACTCTTACAGCCGGTATGGATTTTACAACCCCGTAGGCCGTAGTGCCAACAGATTTAAAATTCTCAAAAATAAACATTATATTCTGATACTGAATCAAATTCTCTTCCATTCGATATACTACAAGGTATTTACAAATTTCCAAAATTCTGACCTTTTTTTTGACCCTTGTTTAAAAATTTTTAAATTTATGGAACTGAACACTGCATTCAGATTATTGTTAAATTATCTTTAACTTAAAACAACACATGGATTTTTCCCATATTTTAAAACTTTTAATCCTTAAATTTTTGCCTCCCGCCGTTGTTAATGTTTTGGGGGAGGGATTAATTGTAAAAACAATAGGGTAAATTCATAAACACCTGTGCTAAGCTTACAAAATATGGTTGGTGCTTTTGAAAGTTGTCGTGCAACATATCCCAAACAGACAGTAAAATAGAGAGACAGACAAATGCCAAACGATCGAGATAAAACTGAGAACTCGCTTTGCTCGTTCAACAACAGAGGCAAGAATCTATCGAATCCTAGATATCGTCTAAATTGTGAACCTATAATGACAAATCACATATGAAAACATACACTAAAATGCCATTATGTTGAATAAAATTATATTATTATATACAAAAAAGTTTTTAGAGCGGGGCGATCCACGGTAGACAACATCTTTACAATCAAAATAGCAGTTGAAAAGAGAGTACAGCATAATAGAGAAACGCATATAGCTTTAATAGATTTAAAAAAGGCATACGATAGCGTCCCAATCTCACAGTTATGGAAGGAGAAGGAGCATTTGAACATAAATGCAAATTTGATTGCAGCCACCACAAGATACTATCAACAAAATATCACCAGGGTCAAACTGGGAAACAAACTCACTCTCCCATTCGAAACTACAAAAGGCGTAAGACAAGGATGCTGCTTGTCCCCTACCCTCTTTAAAATATACTTACACAGATCTCTAGTAAGATGGACAAAAAAGTGTAAAAGCATGGGGCTGAGAGTAGGAGATGACAATCTGTTCACTCTATATTTTTCCGATGACCAGATTGTGGTAGCGGAGGATGACGAAGACCTCGAGTAAATGGTCAGACAGTTAAAAGATGAATATGACGAAGCTGGTTTGACGATGAACATGGCAAAATGTGAGTACCTGATATTGGGCAACGAAGAAGTTAAGGACTTAAAATTGGATGTGGTCAGGATAAGAGGTGTTGAAAAAAGTAAATACTTAGGCGTTATTTTCAACAAACAGGGAAGTAGCAAAGATGAAATTGAAGAACGTGTTAATAAGGGGCGAACCGTTATAAGAACGCTGAATCGCTTCTATGGGAAAGAAGTATAACCAGAAATACAAATAAACATATATATAATAGCATGGTGGGAAGTGTAATCCTTTATGGAGCAGAAGTTTGGAACGTTTCAAACGTAAATAAGAAAAAAAACTGATGGCAGCGGAAATGGACTTCTTCAGGAGGAGTTGTAGAAGATCAAAATTAGACAGGGTTAGAAATGAGACTATTAGAGCCGAAATGAATATTGACAGGACAGTAATAGACGAAATAGAAAGGAGACAATTGACTTGGTTTGGGCATGTGAAGAGATTGGAAGATGACAGATGGCCCCGCAAAATATTGGAATGGATACCACCGGTGAGGAGGAAAAGAGGACGTCCACTGAGGAGTTGGCGGGATGACGTAGGGGAAGCAATGGTTGCAAGATATTTAGAAGAACTTACATGCTACGATAGGTTACAATGGAAGTTGGGGACGGAGAAACGGCGACAGCTGTAAAGAGTTATATATATATATATATATATATATATTACTTTAATATTTATAACTAAATTTACCTCAAGATATACTTTTTTCCTTTAGGAACATGTTTCGAGAGTTCTTGTTCTCTCATCTTCAGCCTTCGCCATCTTGTTTCTGGTGAAGTATTTGTGTGTTGGCTTCTGGATGTTATTAAGGTAGTTTGTTGGTCTTTGGTCCTTCAAAGTTGCATTATTGTGTGTGGTTGTGGTATCTGTTTTTGTATTTTGTGTATTTTCGATGTTGAGTGCTTTGAATATTGTGTCATGTTTTGTATTGATTTGTATTTGTTCTGGTATTAATTTGTTTTGTGTTTTATGTTTGTAAATCTGTAAATTTTCCCAAATGTTCATTATGGTGCCTTTGTGTGGTATATGTTTTATTAGTGTTACATTGGTTATGTCTAGGAATTCATGTCCTGTGTTTATTGCATGTGTGGCTAAATTGGATTTATATATATTTGGTTTTTTGTATGCATTTAGGTGTTCAAAATAACGTTTTTTCAGCTGTTTTTTTGTTTGTCCTATATAACATTTATTGCAATCTTGGCATTCAATTTTGTATATACCGTTGGTTGTTGTATTATCTTTGTTGTGTGAGCTATTTAGATTTTGTAATTTATTTTTATTAGTTTTGTATGCTATTTTTATATCTGTGTTTTTAAATAGTTTTGTTAGTTTTGTCATTTTATTATTTATATATGTGAATGTAGCCCATTTTTTGTTGTTGTTATTATTTATGTGTTGTTCAGTTTGATTAATTCTTAATTGTTCAGTTTTTATTTTGTATTTGATTTTATTTTCTATTTTGACCATAGTATTTTTATTGTATCCATTTGCCTAACCAATTTGGTATATTATATTTCTTTCTTTGTGAGTTTCTTGTTTATTTAGGGGCATTTTGTACATTCTGTTAAATAACGAATAAAATGCTGCCATTTTATGTTGTGGTGGGTGGTCAGAATGGTTAGGTATAATGATGTTAGTGGAAGTTGGTTTTCTATATATTGCATATTGTATGTGTTTGTAGTATCTTGTGATGGTTATGTCTAAATAGTTGATTTTGTTATGTTTTTATTTTTCTTCTGTGAATTGTATTTTGGGATGTATGTTATAATAACATTCACAGAAGAAAAAATACAATTCACAGAAGAAAAAGAAAAACATAACAAAATCAACTATTTAGACATAACCATCACAAGATACTACAAACACATACAATATGCAATATATAGAAAACCAACTTCCACTAACATCATTATACCTACCATTCTGACCACCCACCACAACATAAAATGGCAGCATTTTATTCGTTATTTAACAGAATGTACTAAATGCCCCTAAATAAACAAGAAACTGACAAAGAAAGAAATATAATATACCAAATTGGTTAGGCAAATGGATACAATAAAAATACTATGGTCAAAATAGAAAATAAAATCAAATACAAAATAAAAACTGAACAATTAAGAATTAATCAAACTGAACAACACATAAATAATAACAACAACAAAAAATGGGCTACATTCACATATATAAATAATAAAATGACAAAACTAACAAAACTACTTAAAAACACAGATATAAAAATAGCATACAAAACTAATAAAAATAAATTACAAAATCTAAATAGTTCACACAACAAAGATAATACAACAACCAACGGTATATACAAAATTGAATGCCAAGATTGCAATAAATGTTATATAGGACAAACAAAAAAACAGCTGAAAAAACGTTATTTTGAACACCTAAATGCATACTAAAAACCAAATATATAAAAATCCAATTTAGCCACACATGCAATAAACACAGGACATGAATTCCCAGACATAACCAATGTAACACTAATAAAACATATACCACACAAAGGCACCATAATGAACATTTGGAAAAATTTACAGATTTACAAACATAAAACACAAAACAAATTAATACCAGAACAAATACAAATCAATACAAAACATGACACAATATTCAAAGCACTCAACATCGAAAATACACAAAATACAAAAACAGATACCACAACCACACACAATAATGCAACTTTGAAGGACCAAAGACCAACAAACTACCTTAATAACATCCAGAAGCCAACACACAAATACTTCACCAGAAACAAGATGGCGAAGGCTGAAGATGAGAGAACAAGAACTCTCGAAACATGTTTCTAAAGGAAAAAAGTATATCTTGAGGTAAATTTAGTTATAAATATTAAAGTATTATATACATCAAGAAACGGACTGTAGCAGAAAGTGATTGAAATATATATATATATATATATATATATATATATATATATATATATTGTAACATGACAGATAATCCATAAGTTATAATTCAAATATGATCATAATTACATTTAAATTAATTAACTCAAAAGAAGGTTCGAAAGAAAATAATGAATTATCAAATAAAAATAATTAACTATCAAATGAAAGTAATCAATATCAAATGAAAAGAATTAAAAATCAAATGAGAATAATTAAATATCAAAGTGAACAACACCACCATAAAAGAAAAGTATAATTAAATTAATAAAATGCAATGATAAAGTATCAAGGAAATTAAATCCAAAGGAACTCATATAAAAAATCAGGAGGATACCAAGGAAGGTTAGGAGCAGGTGATAAAGAAGATACCCCGAACCCAAGAAGGAACAGGAAGGTTAGGAACAGGTGATGAAGAAGATACCCCGAAACCAAGAAGGAAGAGGAAGGTTAGGAGCAGGTGATAAAGAAGATACCCCGAACCAACCAAAGGACATAAGGAAAAACTTACCTTGGAAAACCCAAGACAGAAGAATGAAGAAAAGAAGATGTAGGATGGGAGAACTACAAAGAATACCCATAAAAAACCTATTAATAAAAATAACATACCCAGAACCAAATATTAATATAACCCCAAGAAAGTATAACACCCCAAAACCTCATGTAAAATAATTATAAACAAAAGTGTTTAGTAGTAAATAGAAGTGCACCAAAGAAAGTTATTAAGTAATAAAATAAACAAATCTTCACAGTCCATTATAACTAAAAGTTTGGTCTTAAAATATTGTAGAACTCAAATAAAAATAAGAACCAACAGTGTTAAGTGTACCAGTGATTTCTCTTTAATAAACTTCAAGTGTAAAGGTGTAACTTATATTTTAACTATGTACAATCAAATAACTTTAAGTTTTATAATAAATACAGACATGAAATATCATGAAGTATTATTATGGAAATATGTTAAATATTTCATAAAAGAGGCCACATTTTTTTTCAAAAGACATTCATAGAAATGCAAATGATAAAGGGAGATGAGGGGAAATAATTACTGTGACAGGGGATTAAAAAAATGTAATATACAATAAAACAGAAAGGACTATAATTAGAATAAGTTTAAAGGCAAATTTAACAATCAAATGGCTAATTATGTTCATGTTTAGAGCCTATCAACTCCACATTTCAATATGTTAATATTATATAGAATAATAAGTAATATAAGAATGTTTATTATGTATGACAGTGTGGATACAGCCTAAAATGTTGCTGTATGTATGCTAGACTAAGTTATTAAATGTTTGTTATGTATTTCTAGAAATAGTTAAAACCCAAAATGTCTAGCTTTAAAGACTGTTCATTAATTTTCAATATTGTTTTTTATAGTATGAGCATGAATACAATGCTACATGTTTCAATAGTTGTATAAGGAATTTTTATTTGATATTATGTTAACTTTAGACAGTCAGAGAGGGTATATAATTGATAATGTTAAAAAAAAACAATATATGTAAAACAATAGAATCTAGGCCAAAATTGAAATGTCAATAACATTAATATTTGAGTAAGGAAGTTAAATAAACCAAGCAAACTAATTAGATTTATATAAGGTAGATCAATCACCAACTACTATAACTGAAACTATACTTTAAAAGAATCATATAAAAGATTGTATAAAATTATTAAATAATTTCAAAATGTAATACCTAACCATTTCAAGGAGAAATAGTGAATTCATGAATTACAACTAAAAGGATGATCAAATTGTTAAATTTATAAGAAATTAAGGAAAGGTAAGGATTTATATCAATCAGAAATTTATTATAATAATATTTATAACACCTAACATGACTAATATTTTGGACAAGAACAGGAACCAGATAGTAGGCCTATATTTCCAAAAAGACAGAAATATAGCAATTTTAACAAAAATCTTTATAAATATGGACTATGGCATATCAAATTAAACAGAAAGAGTTAAAGAAACCAATTATGTAATTAATAGTTCACGAAAGTAATCCATAAACAAAAAATATTCTGGATATAATGTATTTTATGATCACATGAATAGGAAGTGAAAAATATTTAAACAATACTTTTTTCATATTAACTTGGCAAGATATTTCATGAGACGAAGGAAGTAAAACAGTTCTTAATTAACATTCAACGCGTACGGTTGTTATAAAATCGCGCTAAGAACCGATCTCGAATATATTAAATGGCGTATAAGGTTATGCAGTAAAAAACGAGAGTTACCGAAATTGTTATTTTAAACTTAAAATCAGTGATACACACCACCACAAACAGTGAGAACAAACAATACTGAACAGAATACTTGTGAAATAAACTAATAAAACTATGACACATTAAAAATTCACGTTACAACGAAACTCATGACTTTCCTACACACAGACGAGAGTGAAAACACAATTATACCAAAACTATTAAAGCCAGTGAACGAAGAACACTTAAACAGGACACCTCAAACAACACAATAGACATTATACACTATTCCGGAGACCAATAAACAGTTGTGAAGGTTAATTTATTATCAGAATTTCCAGCAACCAGTTATTCGTTAACTTCATCAACTCAGCTAGCCGCCATGATGGTTCCGTGATGCACTGCAACTCTCCAGATTGATTTCATCGACAGCAGCATTGGTTTGAAAACTTAACAATTATAAACATTATATTTTATTATAATCTTTGTTATTTATTAATTATTAAGAATTCTTTTGTACATGTTATACTTTCTATGCTTGTCCATTCTCTGACTATATAACTATAACCGTTAAAAGAACCATTCTGAACATTAATACAATATAACCTGTTTTGTAAAATCGATTTATCCCTGTACAAGAGTCAACATCATATCAATATTGTAACGTCACAGAACGTTCCATAAAGGAAATTATTTGCATAGTAAATTATCATAAGAGGAAAGTGAGGTGAACAGTATCGAACCCAAGTAATCCAAAAAAATTTTGTAATATTGTCTAATAATTAATATCATTAACATGAAAAAAACGACAAGACTATGACTAAGACTCAAACCCCATATATATTATTTAAGTGAAGAACAGTGTAAAACTAATAATATACTATAAGAGACACAGATAATCTCAGAAATAACCAAAATGAGGTCATTACTTAGTAAGAAATGTAACTCTGAATAGGGTATAAAAAACTATTTATTGTGAATTAATGGACAAGATCCATTATTATACTTTGTAATATAAATAAAATAAATGTATTGAATTATTTGAATACATTATTAAAAAGGATGTAAGTTAAAATAAAAAAATATACAAATGTTATGACAAAAAATCTAGGTTTAGGATTTGAGTCCAATCACTCAGATTTTATGTGAAAATTAATTATTATAGAATTAATATAAAAACTATATGTAAATGTCAATTAGACAAAGACGAACAAATTATCTTAAATAGAGAAAGCTGTAAATTGATTAGAAATCAATTAAAATAGCCAAAAACAGTATTAACTGAAAACATGTGCTGGACCTATAATATTGTAATATTTATGAATTTAATGTTGACAAAATGCAACCAAATTGTATTATAAAGTTAAAATACAATATAATGTGACTATACTTATATATTTGACCAAGTAAAACACTTTAACAGTTGAGTTAGGAAACTATTTACCTATACCATACCAGACTGAGGCCAAAAACAATCACAAAAATAGTCATATTTGACAGAATAATTGCAGAATATTAGCAAAAATAAAGAAAAAAGGTACAATCCTATAGTGTACTATAGAAACAAACTTACTCAGTTGAAAACAAGCTTAATTCTTAAAGAATTTGAAATATGAGAGTGAAATTTGTCACACCAAGAAAACAACTCATTTATGCAAACCAATATGATGCTAAGTAATCTTACAGTAAAAATAATATGTATCAGGATAAACCAGGTATTACTAAGGATAAACAATATAACAAACTCTCAGTGAATACCCAAAAAATCCCATATATGATACCGAAAAAGACAAATTATTGTAAAGAACCAGTGACAAAAAACCTAGGCCATATGTAATGCCTATACAAAACTGAACTTATTTATATGTTATATGTGTTAATATTTGTTTATTTTGTTATAAAAAGATGATTATGTTATGCAATAATGTTGTAGCAAGAACCAAGCAAATTCACAAAATTTTTATAAGTAGAAAATTGGAATTTTGTGAAAACATTCCAAGGTAAGAGTTGTATTTTATGTTATTTTATTAGAGTTAATTTGTTCAAAACCAATCGTAATTAGTATCATTAGATTCAGTTGAAAGCAGAGAATTCAAAAATAGTAATGGCATGCAGATTGTAAGTAGTTATGTAAAATTGTTTGACAAATACCAGAATACTTTCAGTAATATCCTTTAGTGTGAAGAATAAGAAGTTTTTGTTCTAAAGTTTCTACGGAAGTCAAATTTGTTCCATGATGTTCCATTTGATTATTCTCGAACGTTCTAGAAGAAAATTTTACTCAAAAATACCGGAAGTTCATGTCAAAAAATTAAAACAATGCCCCTTATAGAGTATAATAGGAAGACGAAATTTGACCAAGAAACACTTTATGCTTTGAATCCAGAAGAGACACATCACCCACGAAACTGATCATCACATCCGAGGCGAAATCGAAGAACGAGAAGTCGACACGAAAACACAGAAAGGCTTTTCCCGTACATGACAAAATACTGACTTAACCTCTACAAGGAGTATACGCCAACGTGTTGTTGAATAGAGCAGCAACACGCCATATTTAATAGAACGCACGCAGCCAGAATATCAGCGGCCCTGAAAAGGACCAAATTTTAATAGAGAATCAATTCTGCTGATATCTGCTATGACAAACTGACTTTGACAAAATTCCCAAAACAATTACTGACACAAACCTTTCAACGTTGAATCTGGAACTAGCGCTGTGACGGCCGAATCGAGAAACCACGCAGACAGCTGATCGCCGCCGCCGGAATTCAAAGCATAGATTCAGTGCGAAACTTATTTCAATCGTGCGGAGTTTTAAAAACCGTATTTTGACTTATAAATAATTACCAGTGCACGAGGAACGTTAACACGAAGAGGCAAGATTGAAAACGTTCCAAAAGAGAAGTGTCCAGTACAGGAAATAATTACCCACCGGAACGTGAGTTGTTCAAAAGTTAAAGTCATTTTTACCTGGTGTCATTTGTCACACAGTTGTACTACACATGTCACACACCTTCAAATCACACAATTTTTGTAAAGCATCCTATTGATTTGTCTTGGTAGTTCAAAGGAGTCACGTCCTGAGTATAAAGATTTTTCATACACTAAACTCATGCTATTCAACTGAGTAAATAAATATATTAGCCGATACTTAATTAAAAAACTTGTCAATAAGAAAAATATTTTTTGTAACTCTGCAATTTTGTTAATTCGAGTGTTAGTCCTTCAGACGATTTTTAAAGTTCATTAAACATACGTTATTTTCAATTCAAACTGTCTTGTCCACATTTTTTTTAATATAATTAATTTAAGAAATCAAAATTTAATTTCAATAATAATAATAATTTCTTGGAACAAAATATCCAAGTGGCGCCCACATACATATAGTAGATTAAGTTGTGCTTGCAGGACAACATCGTCGCAGAGGAACCAGCCATCAGTAACTATATAAAAGTGCGCGGAGTTACAATTTTTGTAGATTATAATATCGATTTTTAATCGATATTTACAAATAAATGTTAATAAATCAAATTAATTTTATTATCTCGTTTTAAAATTATTTCATACATTAACATAAGAGTGTTTATTAACTACAGAACTTACTGGAAGACGACCTTTACTAAAGAAAATAAATATACTGGAGTATAGAAGAAAATCGTCAATCGATTAGTAAAGTAAGACAATCTGATTAACTCCAGAATCATTTACGGTCAACCAGAAGTGCATACATTAACATTATAAACTCACAGAATTTATGAGTTTCCACGGAAACTCATAACCAGAATTATTTATAAATTAATCAACAACAAACATAAAAAAAAAATTTTTTTTTAATTTTTTTTTAAATTAAATTAAATTTTTTTTTATACAGTATTAAATATTTATTTGTAACCACTATAAGCGTTCAGTTACAATATATATAGAAATAAATAAATATATAATTTATTTTAAATAAATATAAAATTTGTAGAATTTGTATAAGTTACGGGTAAATGGAGAGGTCTGAGATTGTAAAAATATTTCATTGTTAGATTAGGGGAGAAATTAACCTGTTCCGACACGCAGTGAACACCTGCTCAATTGTATGTGTGTTACACGTGTATCTTGTGTGTGTTAGTGATGTTATCTTGTGTTAGAAGATAGGAATCTCAGCAACCCGCCCCAAGTAATTAATAAAATAAATATTTTAATTCACTGTGCGAAAACTAATTAGTGTATGATCAAAGCAAAGGCACCAAAGTGTGTGTGAAATTTATAGTTATCCCCAGTGAAAAGATGACGTTAATAGAACACGCTATGCGAAAACAGTGCAAAATAAACGTGCTAAAAAATACGCAAATTACCCTAAGACGCTCAAATTAATATAGTGAGTGCTTAATCGAATTAGCTATGATTTGTGCTATCTCGATTCCGTGCAAAACATTGCTATTTGCTAGTAATTGCAAATAGTTGAAAAGGTTCGGGAGTGGGGGCTGTCACGCGATATGCAGGTATCGACAGGACGATTTTGGAGCCAACTGGCGCGGAATCTCGAGAGGGTATAAATTAAGGGTTCGACCAAAAACCCTTCTCTTCATTTCAAGACACAGTTGCAGTCGGACATGCTGTCCGTCGGCAAAACAGTTTTATTTTATTTCTATTACAAGTCGCAGTAACGAAAGAAATAACGTTCGTTAAATTCACGACAATATTCCGGAAAAAGTAAATACCGAAATAGTAAGTCTACCAAGAGTATATACGGAAAAGCTACCAGAGCGACGATGGATGCTGGACGTTAGAAGATGTTTAAGATCTACCTTGCAGCGGACAACAACTCTCTGATGAGGACCACACTGCTGGAGAGCGACGCTGGACTCTAGACGTATCCAGGAACACACGCTGCTGGAGAGCGACGCTGGACTCTAGACGTACCCAGGACCACGCCAGGACAGGAGGAATGGAAAACTAACTCTGGACAACGCTGGACCCCGGACAACAAGTCGTAAGATCATCAGAACTCGAGGTGACATGCGTAATGCATTTTAAATGATTTTTAAAAAAGAAAAAGAGCTCATAAAGACTATAAAGAGACAGTAAATTAAAACGAAGAAAAATTTATACTTAGTAATAATATTTTAAAATGTAGATAAATGTTTAGTCGTAAGAATGAGCGATCGCATATAAAAAGAATTAATAAATGAAAGAGAATTTAAAGTAGAGAGAGTAGAGTTTATTATCAAAATAAATAGTATATTGATTTGATATTTGAATTATAGAAAAGATTAATTTAAAGTTGAATATTAAAACAAATGCTAGTCTACAAGCAATTAATATAAATTTAAATTGATATATAAAACATTGGTATAGACTGAGCGAGTAGAGGTCAGATCTGAGTTAAGAAAATTTATTTCAAAAAACATTTTAATTTTATATTTAATTAATACACCAATTTATTAACATGTCTAGATATAAGATTATTGACATGTTTAGATTAAGGTTATTAACCTGTCTAGATATAAGAGATTTTTAAATATGTGTAACGCTGCATATCATAAGAGATAAACATTTAATAATGAGCAGTAGCGTGACCGACAATTATTAATGATGTTTATGAATATTTATAATATTGAGTAATAATAAATATGAGTTTAAAATACTGATAAACAAAAATACTCTTATTATAGTTACACCTGGTATCATTATACAACCTGCATAAATTACAGTATATCGAATCTATATTAAATATTGTTGTATAGAATGGCGCTCCAAGATCGTGGGGCTCCACAAATTTAAATTATATTAAATTTGCAACAACGTTTATATATGTATCGTTGTATAGAATGGATCCCAAAAAACGTGGGGCTATACAAATTAAATTACATGTAAATTTGTACACATGTACCGTTGTAACACACACACACACACACACACACACACACACACACACACACACACACACACACACACACACACACACACACACACACACACACACACACACACACACACACACACACACACACACACACACACACACACACACACACACACACACACACACACACACACACACACACACACACACACACACACACACACACACACACACACACACACACACACACACACACACACACACACACACACACACACACACACACACACACACACACACACACACACACACACACTCACACAAAACTTGAATATTATTATAAATTATATTAAAATTATTTTCTTATATTAATATATTATATTTAATTATTATATTAATATTATTATATTATATTATATTATATTATATTATTATGTAATAAGAAGTAATTATAATATGATTATAACGTAAGAAGTCAGCTTGGTTGAATGTGAGACATTCAAACGCACCACTAAAAAAAGGATATCAGCCGGATATAATTACATAAGTTATTGTAAAATTTAGATTGACGCGTCTTTACTGGCTTATAAAATAATTTACTATATGAATACTGGATGTTAGTTGTATAGAGAACAAAGCGGCAGGTTCGTCAACGCTCTTTATCAGCTTTGATGTGTTGGACCTGTTTATTGTTTGCCACAGTACGTATATCATACACTGTCAGTCTACTTGTCATCAACAGTCAACAGATTTGAAGGCTACATAATAAAACAATTATTTATATAATTAAAATTAAATTATTAGTATATTCCAATTAATTAAAAATATTGTTTCCTTTTATTAAATTTGACGGGCCTAAAAATTTATATTTATACCGTTAAAACTGATGTACGAATTTTCTGATGTAACATATTTTATATAAAAATATCTTTTTTTATGTATATAAACTCAAGTTTCCTTTAAGATAACAGGTGTATAGTAAATCAATTAAATATTTAAAGTTAAACGTGTAGCTTATTAACACATGCATTATTATACACCGTTGTTTCATTGTTCAGTACTTAAAAATTACTATTAACTGTATGCAGGGACTGCAATAAAACTCGCTGAAGGACAGTAGTTTAGCATTCTGTTACAAAGTATTTTGACAAGTAATAAAACGGTATTTCAGTTTATCTACAGAACTTGTTTGGAAGGTCAGGAGAAGAGCTTGCAATAACAACAAGATTACTCGATCCGAATCATTACTTTAAAAAATATAAGGAACTACGATTCTACACACCGAATTCCTAGCCACAAGTTTTTACAGATGAATTTAATTCGTTGAGAGGATGAACCATACACCACATGTTGCATTACGCGGATAAACTAATTTATTAAAATTAGCGGTCTGTTTAATATGCTTACTTAGAGTGATTGTCATCTTCTTTAAGTAATGCATGAAAAATTGCATATTCCGGGATTTAATGTGAACCTGTACTGGGTAATAATGAAAAAGAAATTAACAAATTCAATAATGATAAATAATTGTGAATTCGTGTACTAAAAGTGTATTGAACAAAACAGCAAACACTTTTACATCTTTTATACGTATTTTGAATATATTTAATATTCAAGCTGAATTACATTCGATGTTAGATTTGTTTTGTTTCACTTGTTTGTTGTTGTTGGTTTTAGATATTAAGATGTGCCTAGTCGTATTCGCGAATGAATGTTTGTAACTTGATCCGGATCAAGAAACTTCGTTGTTATTCCAAGCTGTTTTTCTTATCTGGCAAACAAGTTTTGTAGATAAACTATAATACTATTTTATTATCCATATTAGTTTACTAATGACGTAACGTTGTAAAACGGAATTTTGGTTTATGTAGAACTCTAAACGAGTTGTCTTAATGTCGTTAAATTCTCCTTTTCTAAACACAATAATTATAAAGAAGTAAGATTAGTGTAGTACAGTTTCATGAGTATACAAAAACTGTGTAATTTTAGGCACAAAGAAAGTAAGCATTTTTGATATACAAGGTCATTCACTTACACTATTCTGGACTCCAAAAAAAGTCAAAATATATATATTTAACCATTGAATGTGAATTTAAAGGAAGGTTTAAATATATTCAAGAACTTTACACATTAAATAAAACAGTACCTTACCTTAAAAATTATTTTCTAATAGCGTGATTAATGACTTGTATAAATTTATCAACAACACTGTGCACACTTCCCCTACAGCCAAAATAGTGAAGTGACAGCGCTCTAACTGCACTTGATAGATGCGTGGTAAAAAACTTCGCGCTAATTAATATGTCTGATGATTAATTGATAAAAATATATAGATCCTAAAATGAAATTAATGGTGTGACAAACATGATATTAAGGTTCAGTTTTGATTTTCTGTAATAATAATTTTAAACTTTATTGTGTATAACAACTTACAATTAGCCTACCCTATCATAGCGTTCTAATCCTTTGCTTGAGTTTTGTCTATGTTTGTAACTTCATAATGATACACGAAAGTATACAAAAAACAATAAATTATAGATTGAAAGGAATATGAAAGCTAGCAATATTAATTGTAGGTAATATACCTGCAAAAAACTGTAGGATTGAATATACTACTTAATAGGTAGACTTACTTCGTTGGTGACAAGGATTACTTTTGTACTGTGTAAGCAGTGAATTGGGAATAATCCATATTATGGAGGTAAATCTTTGCACGTGTTTTTTTTAAATTTATTCCAGAAGAACAAGTGATTGGGTTTGTATGTGTGTTAGAAATAGGGGAAGACTATGTTCAAATCTTAAGCGAAGAATTTATTCTTTCTGTCGAATTACAAGAGAAATAGTGACTTTTATGAGCGTACAAATTCAATATATAACTATGATCTTTACTTTTTCAGTGAAGGGTTAGTGAGGATCGGTCAAAATAACACAAACTTTAACTTATTTGTGTCGACGTTTCGACAATGTTTATTGTCATCATCAGGACCTGTGTATGAATACAAAAGAAATGTCAGACAAAACAGAACAATTATTTGGGTGAACGTGTTCGTGTATGTGAGTGTGTGCGCGTGTTTTTCCTGATGATGACAATAAACATGGTCGAAACGTCGACACAAATAAGTTAAAAATTTGTGTTATTTTTGACTGATCCTCATTGAAAAATTCATTGATTGACGGTCACTACGAATTTTCCCAAATGTTCATTATGGTGCCTTTGTGTGGTATGTGTTTTATTAGTGTCATGTTGGTTATATTTGAGAATTCATATCCAGTGTTTATTGCATGTGTTGCCAAATTAGATTTGTATATTTCTGTTTTTTTTTTGTATGCGTTAAGCGTTCAAAATAACATTTTTTCAGTTGTTTTTTTGTTTGCCTATGTAACATTTATTGCAATCTTGGCACTCAATTTTGTATATACCAGTGGTTGTTGTATTATCTGTGTTGTGTGGGTTATTAAGTTTTTGTAGATTATTTTTGTTAGTTTTGTATTCTATTTTAATGTCTGTGTTCTTAAACAAGAAACAGACAAAGAAAGAAATATAATATACCAAATTGCTTGTGAAAATGGATATAATAAAAACACTGTAAACAAAATAGAAAATAAAATCAAATATAAAATAAAAATTGAACAATTAAGACTTAATCAAAGTGAACATAACAAAAATAATGACAACAATAAAAAATGGGCCACCTTCACATACATAAATAATAAAATGCAAAGCTAACAAAACTGTTTAAGAACAGAGACATTAAAATAGCACACAAAACTAACAAAAATAATCTACAAAAACTAAATAACCCACACAACAAAGATAATACAACAACCAATGGTATATACAAAATTGAATGCCAAGATTGCAATAAATGTTACATAGGACAAACAAAATATCGGTATGGAGAACTATACATGACTTCCATGTTCTAAGATTTATATTTAAAATCATTTTCGAACTGAAATATTTCCATAAAAACTACTTCTTTCCAGTTATTGCTTCAGCCTTAACCAGAGTACTGTGGTCACTAACGTATACCACCACACGTTATCGCATATCGCACTCGATTTTCACTGATGATGGTTGTCGACGGCACTGTCGAAACGTCTGGTTTTGCAGAAAACATTGGACTACGGCAAAACAGCCCGGGAAGGAATTTTAACAACAAACTACTACTTTGTTGCCGATAATGTACTACACATATAAAAATTATCCCCTCCCCCTTCAACTACAATTTTCATTTATAGAAAATTACCCCCACCCCGTTCAATTAACCTATTAATTTATGGATATTTCATCTACGTTTCTACAGTGGATTCTTATGATCTTCTTTTCAGGATACTTTAATTATCAAAATTAAGTACTTTACTCTTGTTAAAACATAAAATGTTGCAGATAAACTACCCTTTCCCCGTAACCGATCTTCACCAAAATCAAGAGAACTTGAGTCCTCTACAACTTAGGCAAATATGTAAAGAATTATTTGATTCTGTTTGAATTTACGGCAGTTATCGTTCGTCATAAAAAATTACTCTTGTTAAAACATAAAATGTTGCAGGTACTCAACCCATTTTCCTTAACAGATTTTCACCAAAATCAACAAACTTTGAGTCCTTTACAATTCAGGAAGGTATGCAAAACATTATTTGATTCTGTTTGAATGTGCGGCAGTTATCGTTCGTCATAGAAAAAATTACCCTTGTTAAAACATAAAACGTTGCTGGTAAAGTACCCCTTTCCTTTAATCGAGCTTTAACACAATCAATAGGCCTTGCGTCCTCTACAATGTAGGAATGTATGCAACAAATTATTTGATTATGTTTGAATTTCCGGCAGTTGTCATTCGTCATATAAAATAAACATGAGTGAGGCCAGAAATAACGCGAATTGTGTGTGTGTGTGTGTGCCTTGCCTGCCTTTTTATTGCGGTAATCATAATAATAAAATGGAAACGTAAACATTACATAATTGAGATATGCTTGCCTGCTACAAACGATATATTTTCTCTCATACATGATTTAAATTAAAATGAAAAAAATATAATTTTACTGCCTGGGAACAAAATTATTTTATTTGAAACAATTACCATTGTTTGAAAAAGTTTAAATGAATTTTCAAGTACTTTATTCTTGTTAAAACGTAAAAGGTTGCAGGTAAACTACCCTTCCCCTTAACCGATATTCACCAAAATCAAAAGGCCTTGAGTTCTCTACAATTCAGGGACGTATGCAAAAAATTATGTGATTCTGTTTGAATATGCGGCAGTTATCGTTCGTCATAAAAATATCGGTATGGAGAACCATACATAACTTCCATGTTCTAAGATTTATATTTTAAATCATTTACGAAATGAAATGTTTCCATAGAAACTACTTCTTTCCACTTATTGATTCAGCCTTAACCACAGTACTGTGGTCACTAACGTATACCACCACACGTTATCGCATATCGCACTCGATTTTCACTGATGATGGCTGTCGACGGCACTGACGAAACGCCTGGTTTTGCAGTAAACACTGGACTACGGCCAAACAGCCCGGGAAGGAATTTTAACAACAAACTACTACTTTGTTGCCGATAACGTAGTACACATATAAAAATTATCCCTTCGCACTTCAACTACAATTTTCATTTATAGAAAATTACCCCCACCCCGTTCAACTAGCCTCTTCATTTATAGATATTTCATCTACGTTTCTACAGTGGCTTATTAAGATCTTCTTATCAGGATACTTTATTTATCAAAATTAATTACTTTACTCTTGTCACAACAAAAAATGTTCCGGGTAAACTGCCCTTTCCCCGTAAACGATCTTCACCAAAATCAATAAGCCTTGAGACTTCTACAACTCAGGCACATGTGTAACAAATTATTTGATTCTGTTTGAATTTACGGCAGTTATCGTTCGTAATAGAAAAAATTTCTCTTGTTACAACATAAAATGTTACAGGTAAACTATCCCTTTCCCTTACCCGATCTTAACCAAAATCAACAGACCTTCAGTTCTTTACAATTCAGGAAGGTATGCAAAACATTATTTGATTCTGTTTGAATGTGCGGCAGTTATCGTTCGTCATAGAAACAATTACTCTTGTTAAAACATTAGAGGTGGCTAGTAAACTACCCGTTTCCCTTAACCGATCTTCACTAAAATCAATAAGCCTTCAGTTCTTTATAATTCAGGAACGTATGCAAATAATTATTTGATTCTCTTTGAATTTACGGCAGTTATCGTTCGTCATAGAAAAAATTACCCTTGTTAAAACATAAAACATTGCAAGTAAACTACCCCTTTCCCTTAACCGATCTTCAACAAAAACAATAGGTCTTGGGAACTCTACCATTCAGGGTTGCATGCGAAACATTATTTGATTCTGTTTGAATTTGCGGCTGTTATCGTTTGCCATAAAAAAATATCGGTATGGAGAACCATACATGACTTCCATATTCTAAGATTTATATTTAAAATCATTTTCGAAATGAAATATTACCATAGAAACTACTTCTTTCTACTTACTGCTTCAGCCTTAACCACAGTACTGTGGTCACTAACGTATACCACCTCACGTTATCGCACTCGATTTTCACTGATGATGGAAGTCGATGGCATTGCCGAAATGTCTGGTTTTGTAGAAAACATTGGACTACGGCCAAATATCCCGGGAAGGAATTTTAACAAAAACTACTTCTTTGTTGCCGATAACGTTGTACACATATATATCAGTGGCGAAGTTACATGGAGGCAATTGAGGCAATGCCTACCCTAAAAAATTCTGTAGAATAAAAATTATAAATACGTATGAACTACATAACGTAAAGATTATACATTGTTACTGCGACTGTCAAATTTATTAAACCGAAACGTGCTTTATTGAGCGACCGCTAGATGGTGACAGGTGAGATTCGGCATAGTTCGTTTAAAGCGAATGAGGCAACCTGAACTTGCCTCAGCGTTTTTTGTATACATCGTATGTAAGCAATGTAGTGGTGTGATAGGGAAGTGTAGGGAGAGGGGATTGTCCCGCGCTGTACACATAGAGCGTTGAGGCATGCCTCACTTCTGTGGTCCAAACAGTTAAGTTAAAGCGCCTGTGTTGTTTCTAAGTGTTTATTTTATGCGGTTATTAAAAGTGTCACTGTTATTCCGCTGAACTAACAGATGATCAAGATTGTTATTTGAATTATTTGTAACATAAACATATAAATATATAGAAACTAATCAAGTTTAAAAATTTGAAGTTCAATCAGTTGTATTATTGTGTATGACTAATACAAGGATTGTTCAATAGACACACGTATAGAGCGGTAAAGCATTTTTTATTCAACGATTTTAAAAGAAGTCTCCAATAACATTAAGACATGAGTTCCACTGTTGCACTAACCTGTAGATTCCCTGCTAGTAAAATTCTTACGGCTGTTTGTGGAACCATTCGGTTACAGCAAACTCTACCTCAGCGTCCGATTTGACCCACCGTCCTTTTAGTGATTCCTTAAAAAAAATTTAAGATAAGATTTTTGCCTACCCATTCATTAACTACTAGCTTTGCCAGTAAGCAAATTGATGTCCATTTTTTCGGCTTGCACGCGTTATGTTGGTGTGGGTTTCGGCACTTTCCATTTAAAAAGCGTGCAAACGTAAGAAAATAAACATGAGTGAGGCCAGAAATAACGTGAATTGTGTGTGTGTGTGTGTGTGTGTGTGTCTTACCTGCCTTTTTATTGCTGTATTAAATAAAAAACATTATATTACATTAAAATGAAAAAATTTTAATTTTATTGCCTGGCAACAAAATTATTTTATTTTTAACAATTACCATTGTTTCAAAAAGTTTAAATAAATTTTCAAGTACTTTACTCTCGTTAAAACGTAAAAGGTTGCAGGTAAACTACCCCTTCCCCTTAACCGATCTTCACCAAAATCGAAAGTCCTTGAGACCTCTACAATTCAGGGATGTATACAAAAAATTATTTGATTCTGTTTGAATTTGCGGCAGTTATCGTTTGCCATACAAAATACGCTTGATAAAAAACGTTGCAGGTAAACTACCCCTTCCCCTTAACCGATCTTCACCAAAAACAATAGGTCTTGAGTACTCTACAAATCAGGGCTGTATGCAGAAAATTATTTGATTCTGTTTGAATTTGCGGCTGTTATCGTTTGCCATAGAAAATACCCTTGTTAAAAAAACGTTGTTGGTAAACTACCCCTTTCCCTTAACCGATCTTCACCAAAAACAATAGATCTTGAGAACCCTACAATTTAGGGCTGTATGCAAATAATCTTTTGATTCTGTTTGAATTTGCAACTGTTATCGTTTGCCAAAAAAAAAAATTTCCCTTGATTAAAAAAAACTGTTGCCGGTAAACTACCCCTTTCTCTCAACCGATCTTCACCAAAAACAATAGGTCGCGAGTACTCTACAAATCAGGGCTGTATGCAAAAAATTATATGATTGTGTTTGAATTTGCGGCAGTTATCGTTTGCCATAGAAAAAAAATCTACAGACACACAGACACACACACAGACACTTTTCGGAAAACGACTTTTTTTCATGTTTTGAGTGTAGTACAATCAGAATCTGCAATAATCTCGAACACGATTTTTTTTGCCATCACCATACTTCCATTCCTTAAGGAATATGGAAGTAAAATTACCCTTGATAAAAAAAAACTTGCCGGTAAACTACCCCTTTCCCTTAACCGATCTTCACCAAAAACAATAGGTCTTGAGTACTCTACAATTCAGGGTTGTATGCAAAATATTATTTGATTCTGTTTGAATTTGCGGGTGTTATCGTTTGCCATAGAAAAAAATCTACACACACACACACACACACACACACACACACACACACACACACACACACACACACACACACACACACACACACACACACACACACACACACACACACACACACACACACACACACACACACACACACTTTTCGAAAAATGACTTTTTTCATGTTTTGAGGGTAGTACAATCAGAATCTGCAATTATCTCGAACACGTTTTTTTTTGCCATCACCATACTTCCATTTCTTTATGGAACATGGAAGTAAACAACTGAAAAAATGTTATCTTGAACTCCTACACGCATACAAAAAGCCAGAAATATACAAATCTAATTTGGCCACACATGCAATAGACACTGGACATGAATTCCCAAACATAACCAACATGACACTAATAAAACACATACCACACAAAGGCACCATAATGAACATTTGGGAAAATTTACAAATATACAAACATAAAACACAAAACAAACTAATACCTGAACAAATACAAATTAATACAAAACATGACACAATTTTTAAAGCACTCAACATCGAAAATACACAAAATACTAATACATACACCACAATCACACATAATAAAACCAATTTAAAGTACAAGAAGCCAACAGGAAGCCACAATAACAACCAACCAACACACATGGAGTTCACCAGACACAAAATCCGGAAGGCTGAGGATGGGTACAAAATGGTACCCGAAACATGTTCCTAATAAGGAATGAAATATCTTGAGTGGACATTACAACTTTACTGGAGCCTGCAGCCAAATAAGGAAAGAAATATCTAGAGGTAAATTCATTATAAAAATTAAATATAATATATACATCAGGAAACGGTCTGTAGCAAAAAGCGTTTGAATATATATTGTGACGTAACGTATTACCTTGTTTGTCTGTTTATACCAGTCTTCTTTATTTCGGATATGAATCACCTTTAAAATAAAGATTATTTAGTTAGGCCCCACGTTTGAACTCCAATTTATTACAATAAATTTACTTTGTGTTTTAATCATTCTGTTTCACGCCACCCGTTGTGGACGCCAATGGTTTAATTATAACAAATCTCTCTTGTTTGAGTTGCATGAATCAAAGGTAGTCTGTTTTGGTTGAATATTATTAATAAGTGAAAATTAGAATTAAAATAGTTATTGTGTTTTGGTTCTTCACGTTGTATGCGCCAAATTGTTTTGTCAAGAAAAACAATTAAAATTAATAATTCTATTTAATTATTACTTATAAAATGTTGATGATCTTGTGTTAAAAATTAATAAATTCTTTATTAATTCCTTCTCACTTTAATGGTTTTAATTGACTTACCTATATGGATTATCAATTTAGATTTCGTCCCAAGAGTAAGTGTTGGCAACTTCCCTTTTGTGATAAAAAATTAAAATTCAACTATATGATAAAATAAAAATATCATTAACATCAAAATAAATTAAACATGCAATTCAAAATCTTCAATACTGTTTTTATTTCTTTCTAACTCTTATTTTCTTACCTTTAAAACAAATTAAATGATTTTATATTATAATAAGGATAATTGTTCCGGCTATGTTGATTCAATGCTCAGTAGGTGGCATTACCTTCTCGTATCTCCAGAGTAGAGCATACGTTACAATTATTTATGTTATAAAAATTCAATTTTGTAGGTCCTTTTGGCTACAGAAAAGTCAACAAAAATACCTCTTGAGAAGTAGAAGTACAAACATCGCACAAATACAATTAAATATTATATAAGTTAACAACTAAATAAAATTAAAGTAACAAAAGTTCGTTTTACAAACGGTCAGTGCTTATAGGTTAACTGTCTTTGAATAGCTATTACACCTTCGATAATTCTATCACAATGAATAATAATTTAACAGTGAAATAAATCTCTTATTATCAGTGTCTTAATTAAGTAAAAGTTTTAGAAATTGTTTATAAGTGGGTGGAAAGTGTAAATGTGAAGTGTCTTTAATCGTAATTATTAGTTTTTGATAATTCAATATTTGTTCACAATACTTTCCTTTATTTTTTTAAGTTCCACTTAGTTATGCACTTAAACACCTTTTCCTTTTATTTAAAACAATTTTACACTTTATTCTTCTTTTCGGTTAAGTCACACTCCTGCCTAACATCACTTCAGTTCGATGCCGTATCCATTTTTATAGCCTCAAGTTATACAGAGGTTTAACTTTTACTGTTCGGAATCCAATAATGAACTAGTTGCTCTCGCTACGAATTTTGGTCATCCAAGCACAAAAAGTGCAAATTTCCCATTGGTGGAAATTTTGTAACACTGTTAGACATGGCTTCTGTTTTTGATACCCAAATTAACAAAATTTCTTAAAATTAGTATAATTTTCTTATACTACCTTCAATCTTAAAGATAATTATACAAATGAATAGCTTTTAAAACATAGATTAATTTAAAACCTCTCATGAATGGTTTCTGTCCAGTAATTCCAAAGTTACTAATTTAAAAATTTTGCTTTCTATTATAAATTAATTTAAAACTAATTCTTTTGTCTACATTTTGCTTCTCTGAGATTATACAATCAAATCTGAGATTATAACATACATTGTGCCATTAATTACTATTGTTTTAACATCAAATTTTCCAAATTTCTTGCTTTTACTATAGGCTTTCTATGGCCTAATGTATCTGATTCTAATTACACATTTATTGTTACAAATTCTTTTAGTTTTATGAACATTACACATTTCGAACATAATAAAAATGAATAAAATTAATTCACTCTAAACATTTAATGATCCTTAATTATTTCCAAACATAGTATGACCCCTTTTTAGCATTCTAAGTAAATGCTAGTCCATAATACATAACATATATTTCTTGTCATACCAGTAATTATTCGTAATCCCCTTTTTAACTTTACATAAAACTTTTAATACAAACAACTACAATTATTTTCTTAACTATTATATACCTACACTAAATTATGTACATTTGTTTTACCTATTACTCTTGTATAGGCTTTCACTATTCTAGTCTTTGGTATCAATTCTTTTACATTGAGTATTAACTACTTTCATTATTATAGTTTATTTATACTACTATCTCTTAGTTAGTACAATGTTTATTGTTTCTAAACACCATATAGTTCAAGTAATATCATTGTTCACATTACTCTCATTCTATTTAAAACTAGTCACAATTCCTAAATTATTTCATTAGTCATTCTACCTTTAATAGGTAATAGTCCTATTCTGTTTATAGCCTATTAACATTATAGTCAATATCATTAATTATTTTACATCTAGGTCCCTACGGTTTTACATGGAATTATATTTATTCCTGTACTATTTCTCTGGTGAGCAATAGTCCATTTAGTTTTCTATTATTAGGCTATTGCTTATTTATGTCTAATTCATACATGATTTGTTTGAATCATTGTCCAAGAGTTCCTTCAAAAACTGGTTTTTACATTTTAATAATCTTATCATACGTCCTACTGGTACTACTGTTATATTTATTTATTTATTTTGAGTTCATTACTTACTTAATATCTCTGTAGTTTTGTACTTCATTTTAGTATTACAAGACTAGTATTATGAGGGGGTTTTTTTGGGGGGTGAAGAAACATCATGTTACAATATATATACACACTAAGAGTCCAGTATAGTCCAGTATAGAATCATGCCCACTTTTCTTCCCTGTAATTGCGTACGCTCAATATTGCCGTAGGTATTCAGGTATTCATAATGTCGTACGTATGAGCAATGGGTATTCTAAAACCCAACAACAATCTGGGGGATCCTGAGTCATGCAGTGAGTATCATGCACATACTATTAGTTTAATAAGTAACAGAATTTGATGCTGTTAACACACATAGCAATGAAAAGAAATTTAAGATTACTAATTAGCAATTGTAATCCGAGGAGGGTAAAGCACAAATTTACCTCAAACCAGAAAGACGCTGACAAAACCGAACAAGAATGGAAAAACCTGGGTGGCATTAAGTGTAAGCAATTGAAGTGTTGATACAAAACAATATTTGAGCCTCTGAAGACAAATCATGGATATAAATAATAGTGTCATTGTATAGAACAAATAACCACGAGATATTTTGGACCATTGCCCCTGTAACGATTACAGTAGATCATATGTCATAGTACAATACAATATATTCCGTTACATGTTTACTGGCCGCCACGATTTGCTTTCATGCGGAAACCGATAAGAAAGTTTGACAATATATTATTTCAACTTCGCTTCTGAAATTTTACTGGTACTGTAACCATAGCGTTGCATAGTATCGCAACTGAACTGACAATCTATAGTAAGGTTAGGACAAACAGTAACAATAATTAATATTGAGTAAAAGTAAGAAACAAGTAATATATATTTATGAATATCTGGAATTGAGATGACAAGAAGATAAAGCAAGAGCTGTCCTTTTATAATGGGAGTAATAACAGAATCAAGTTAAAAATATTTTGTGTTAAAAATATTCGCACAGTGACACTATACTATTTTTTTATCTATTATGTATTATGTTGTCTGTTTTACCTATATTATTATTGAAAAGTAAATTTATGGATATTTTTAAATTTTATGGAAATATAATTTCTGACATTTCCTATTATAATTGTACTGGTATATAAATTTGTACGTACAATTAGCACTTAAAATACTAAATTAAAGCTAAACAAGAGTGAGCATAAGATTCTTCTTGACTTGTCAAATGTATTACTTTGTATGTTTACTTTTTGAAAACCTAGGGCACTCAAAGGGAACATCTCTATTTTTTGTAATTGTTAGGAAACAAAAACCTTTTTAAGACTACAATATTTAATTAATCAGCTTTACCTAATTTATATTCTAATAAACATTGTTGAACGTTTTTGTATAACCGTCTCTTCGTAGTTTTTCGGCAGGGAACTCGGCCCCATTTTGCCTCTCCTTTTAAATACCTAAACCAAAAAAACGCTCACAAGGAAAGAAGCCGTGACCAGATTCTGTATATCTATGAAATATTTTGTATTCTTTTACAAGTGTGTAAAAATACAGGGTGAAAGTATGGTTCTTGTTCTGAGATGACCAATATCGGAGAAAGAACAAATTCCGATACTGTCGCTTATTTAACTTTTAAAAAAATTATCTGTCACACTGATAACTTCAGTTTTACCCTCCTTTCGCACAGTGTCATTGCAAATAAATTATTGAGACTTTTCTTTGTGTGTTAAGAATATACGTAGTAAAGTTACAAATACACAGATGCCTTTTGCAGAAAAAGTCGCCACTTCTTGTTCCAGGTAACGGCGTATTTTGCTGGCACCTCAATAGACAAACCTTTAATTATAGATGGTCGTTTCACAGCTGTTAAAATTCAAATGTCATAAATTATCCAACCGCACTGTACGAGGGTGAGTTGATAAGTTCGCGAGCGACGTCTATAGCTTAGTGGTAGAACTAAAATCTTTCGTATGCTCCAAGACGTATATTTCACGAGAACACCTGTTAATTTCCAGATATATCTGTCAATTTATTCACTTTTTACCGGCTGTTTGAAATTTTCCTGTCACGCGTGTTTTTAAAATGCACAAAATTAAATATCGTGTTGTGGATGAATTCTCTGTTAAAAACGTTTTAGCTCGGTAAAAACGAAATTGTAAATGTGTTAGGAAATACTGCGTCTTTAGAAACAACTAAGTGGGGCACACTCGAGTTTAACGTGGTCGTACAAGCACTGAAGACTATCCCAGCAGTGGACGTCTAAAAAATGCAACAACAAAAGGCATTATTGAAAAAATGTCATAGGGTGTTGGAAGACCGCAGATTGAGGAGTGGATGACGTTGCTGAAATCACATGCATCTCATATGAGCGTGTGCATCATACTTTCAACTCGAGAACTTGGTGTGGAAAAGCGTTGTGCAATATGGCTGCCGCATTTGGAGTTGTTGGATTTTTTGGACGTCCAGTGCGACGTTTCCAATCCTCGTACGACAACGTTTAAACTCAAATGTCTACTTACAAACCGTTGGTTTTGATCTCGTACCATCTCCTGACGGCTTTACAATTTTGTTTTGAATTTCCGTTAGCGCTAAACAATTTTTAACAAAGAATCACACCATGATGTTGGATTTTGTCCGTTTTTCAAAACACGCATGACACGTAAATTTTAAACATCTTCTAAACAATGACTAAATTGATAGATAGATTTGGAAGTTAACACGAGTTCACACAAAATACAAATCTTGGAGCACACGAAAATTTTTAGTTTTACCGCTAATCTACAATTGTCGCTCCCGAACGTTTCAACTAACCCTCGTACTAAAAAGATTTGCATGTGACAGCTGAACACATTTACAAAATAGATATTAAATTTAGTATGAAGCAAATCAAATTATAGGTTCATAGCTTAAAACTAAAATTATAATCATAATGATTTATAGGTTTATAAATGAAATTTGTTAAAGAATTGTAGTCTGTGTGCTTACGATGTGTGCTTGTAATTCATATTTCATTTCAACGTAGTTTTTTGTAAGCGATAGGTAGATTAAATAAGAACTAACAGAGAATTTGGGCCAATACATGTAATACGATATTATGTCTTAGTAACATAAACTTGTGGGAGAGCCGGCACAGTGGTAGCGTCTCTGACTCATAATCAGAGTGTTGCTGTGCTACCGATGTGGTGAGATCGAGTCAAGGTCACGGATCGATTTGCTCGTCCACCCGCACGTACGCGGACAAATAATACGTACGTCTTCTCTGGCATACCCGGGCCAGATAATTAACAAGGGCACACAATATATACTACACACATACAACACTCTTCCCCCCCCCGCACGGCGTGCCTCCGGGCGTGGGTTAAAAGGTTGGCTAATATCTCTCTGGCTGTGGTGGGGCGTGAGTTCTATCACGGCCGGAGGGCGCAACAGGTCTATGACCTAATGCCTGAAGTGGAGAAGAAAAAGAAGAAGAAATAATATATACTTCATAAAGATGGTAACGATTTTGTTTACAAATATGGTATTATTTTTTGGCCGTTATTGGTTTATAATGTAAAATTTATAATTTCAATGTTACAGATTTACATAAACATATTATTTTTTATTGCCATGCAAATATGATATATCTAACATATGCGACAATTAATATACGTTCAAAAAAGACGTGAAAGCCAGCCAACTGTTATTTACTACATTATAACTTTTGTGTTGGCCATCATCAAAGTAATTGATTTTTATATTGGTCGATTGTGTTGTCCACAAACAGGTATAACCGTGTGATTAGAATGTGAACGTCAGTGTACAATAGGCAGAGATATACAATTTTTGTGTACCTTGTTTTGATGTGAACGGATGAAGGTATTTTACAATGTGTATATGATAAATACTACAATTATCCGCTTCTAGTACGACCTATCAAACAATATATGCAACAATCGTATATTGTACAGCACTAAGTTTTGTGGTCACCGTTTATCATTTAAATGGAATTTCAGTTAACACGCTCAAAGAGTTAATAATGTTCGAGGTTTATTTACATTCTGTCGTATATTTGAATTAAAATTAATGTTGTCAGACGAGTGTGTGCCTATTTGTGTCTCTCTTCGTTTGAATATAGCATGTTTCGTTCCTGTTATGTGGACGTATGCATACACATATTTTCATACATGCTGTGTAGCGTGTATTTACACTGTTTGTGGTTTAGTTTCGTTATGGAGACACCTCAATTATATTACGGTATTGTTGGTTTATGAATTGTTTAACAATCAGAGGTTGTTTACCGCAGTCACACACATGACCACGTAAATATGGTTTCTAGACATAAAAGCACTAAAAATTATATACGCTCTGTTTAACAACGTAATCTGACAAGAGCAGTCTCGTAAGCATGCTTTGAAAGTTCATTTTAACTATCACTGAAACATCGTGTTAAGATCTTTAGATTCTAGGCAGTTTGGCCGTGCTCCATTGCTACACAATCAGCAAACGTTTCGGCTGTGCCATAGACGGCCATCATCAATACTGATCGAGCTTTCTTTAACGCAGATGTCGCACGTTCAAGACCATAGTACTGTGGTAATTGCTAGCGGCCCCGTGAACGGCACCTGTACTTATAAATTTTCTAAGTGTCACGAAGCAGTTATTACTACACCACTATCTTTAGTTTACTTCTAATCAAGAAGAAAGCCGCAGGCTATTCGTTCGCATTAAACCATAGCATAACGTACTTAATGAGAGGCTATCACCCCGCCGATTCGTTGAGCTCGCGTGTAAAGTCCCTCGGAGGTTCTCAGATTCTCTTCTCGAGCTTTGAGAAGAGGGCTAGGTGTCCGATCGTTTGAGGATACCTTGCGACGACGCCTGGCGCGTAGATTCTATGGTCGAGCTGCTCGTGTGACCCTCATCGCCTGACTCGGAAAATACCATCCAAGGGCAGGTGAGTCTTGGAAGTA
Organism: Magicicada septendecula; assembly: GCA_034769895.1. NCBI lineage: Eukaryota > Metazoa > Arthropoda > Insecta > Hemiptera > Cicadidae > Magicicada > Magicicada septendecula. The sequence goes on from CM068367.1 coordinate 271,139,508, forward strand.
ACCCTACTTGATAGCCTCGGTGATATAATCCACCATCGAGGGACGCTTCAGGCCCTGCAGTAAGTAAAAGTATAAATTGAAATCAACCTGACCCAGTGGCAGGTGTCCTAACTGAGACTCGGGACACTGTACATCTCGCGACTAGCGCTTACATTGTTAAAATGCAGAACTGGCATAATAACAGTATCGTTATAACTTAAATTTTAACACTAATTTCAACACAAATTACTGAAAAGAGCGTGTAATATATATATATTTCAATATATTTCCGGTCAGGAAGACAGTTCACTATGTATTCTTTATAAACATAATTTAAATCCGGTAATTATGAACAGCTTCCGTTGTCTCGGTGGACAGTGCTGCGTGTAAGTAAAGTGTTTTTCCTTTTATTAAATTTCACAGCAACGGAAACACGTGTCTGCTGTAATTTGTAATGGTATTTTGTACTAGTCTGTACAGAAAGAAATAACATTTGACACTCTTTATAAGCGTCAGAAAAGTAAATTACAAAAAAGTACAATTAGCTATTTCAATAGAGGAGGAATGCACAGCCCCCACATACAGAAACAGTGAACTGACAGCTCTCCAAGTGCTCGCGACAGCATTATTTGTTAACCGCTTTGTGTTAAACACCCAATCAACCACCAACACACTTACAGACATTTTTAACATTTCATATGCTTGTTAAAAAATTCTCTCTAAAATTCGTTTGTAAACTTTTGTGTTCAAGAAGGAAATATAATATGTTTCTAAACATTTAAAACAAAACAAGTTTATAAATAAAGATTAAATATATTATAACGTAATAAAAAATAAATAAAATAAATATTTACAATAATCGTGTTTTGTTTTCTCAACAATTGAAAATCCAACAGACACGTACACTTCACCTGGAAAGAAAAGTATTAAATTAAAGTAAATGTACTTGAAAAATGAATGTAATAAAACGACTTTTTTGTTTTTCAAGAGAAATGTTGGTTATTTAAAAGTAAATTTGATTGTTAATTATATTATCAATATTGATCTAGTATTATCAATATTATTATCTTGTATTATTGTTATTATTATTACTGTCTTCTGTGTCCCTTACGTACTCTTATTTGTTTCTTAAGTTACAGTAAATTATCAAAATGGCAAATAATTTTACAAATTCTTTGCTTATTAATGAAAACGAGGTGTAAGGCTTAGAATGAGTCTCCAGTAGCTTGCCTGAGTTAATACAAAATAAACTCATCAGTGGTGTACTATTTTTACTCTAAAAAGTGTTTTTAAGTCAGAGTGAATCCATGAAAAAACCCGTCTATTTCAATGGCCTTTATGAAATATAAATAAGTGGATAGAGAATTTTGGCATATTCTAAAATCCACGACCACGTAATGATGCTGGACTGTATATTCGTCCATGGTTCGTTTTACTCGCAGCTTTCTTAAACAATAATCACTGCTGGAAGCTACTGCTTAAAGTCTAATATAGCCTCCGTAATGCAAGTATTATAAAAATTGAGGTACTTTCCCCCAACTGATAAACTTTTTACATAAGGTAGTGTGTTTTTCAGTAATAAGTTACTACGAACAGCATTCAATACGTTTCAATTGTAATATGCAGGTTTCATTTATGGTTTGTTTCTGCAGTCGGATTCATGACAGTTTGCGTGAATGAAACTACCATACACATTTCTCTTCGTCTTCGTCATAGTGTCCTATACCCTACTGGACGTTGGGTGTCAACATGATGATAATAACTCAATTTACAGCTTCTCGAAATAGTTTACGATTTTCCATACTGTTGTCAAGTGTCGAATGCACTGACATACACGTAGTCTTACCGAGCTTTCCCTTTTTTCAATCTTTCCTTTTTGACGATTTTCAAAGTATTATACTAAATTATATTATATTGATATTATATTATATTGTATTAATATTATATTATACTGTAAAAATAAGTCAGTTTTGTGTCTTAATAGATTTCATGGCTTTTTATTAATAGATATAAATTTGTAATATATGTCTTTAAGAGATATATGTTTTTATTCGTCTCAGCACCTCAGCTTGTAATGTGCTCTGTCCAACTAATCTAGAGTGCACGTCAAAGGATCTACATTGTGAATGGCTTTGCCCTTTGATCCTTGCTTCTGACACCGTTCACACTTCCATAGCATAAGCTGTGTAGAAAATATATAAAGTGTTTATATTTTTAGTAGACATTTGAGATAAAATGTTTGTTTAGGAACATGCTTTTTTACTCTTTCTACTCATTGGAGTAATCGTTTGAGTAGTACTATACCAATAATTTTACTTAAATGTGTAAGCCTTAACTTGTTTACTTAACACAGTAAAGCTATCTTTATATCCTCTCAAATAGTTACGTATTTTATTGCCTGTGGTGTGGTGTTCATTCTATTATAAATATTTACATATAAAGGAACCAACATTAGGTAAGATGGTAGTTGGAGATTAGATACAAGATAAGATTTTCAAATACCTGGGAGTAATGTTGTGGACAGGAGAAATCCAGATCACAATATACAGTATCTTGATAACTCCGTGTACACGAAAAAGAAGATTTTACGAAAGAGAAAAGGCTGTTAACATTGAGAAACATTAGATTTAAGACATTATTGAAATTGCACATTATACATATAGGCCACACACACACACACACACACACACACACACACACACACACACACACACACACACACACACACACACACACACACACACACACACACACACACACACACACACACACACACACACACACACACACACACACACACACACACACACACACACACACACACACACACACACACACACACACACACACACACACACACACACACACACACACACACACACACACACACACACACACACACACACACACACACACACACACACACACACACACACACACACACACACACACACACACACACACTTTTTGCTACAGTCTATTTCTTGATGTAAACTTATGTAATATATTTAAAATGTATATTTACTTTACCTGAAGATGTTATTTTTTTTTATTTGGAACATGTTTCGGGATCCTTAGTGTTCCCATCATCAGCCTTTCTAATTTTGAATCTTGTGGAGTACCTGTGTGCTGGTTGGCTGTTGTTAAGGGTTCCCAATTGGTTTTTGGTTTTTTAAATTGTTATTATTGTGTGTGATGGTGGTGTATATATTAGTATTTTGTGTATTTTCAATGTTGAGTGCTTTAAAAGTTGTATCGTGTTTTGTATTGATTTGTATTTGTTCAGGTATTAGTTTGTTTTGTGTTTTGTATTTGTATATTTGTAAATTTTTCCAAACGTTCGTTATGGTGCCTTTGTGTGGTATGCGTTTTATTAGTGTCATGTTGGTTATATATGGGAATTCATGTCCAATGTTTATTGCAAGTGTGGCCAAATTAAATTTATACATTTCTGGTTTTTTGTATGCGTTTAGATGTTCAAAATGACGTTTTTTCAGTTGTTTTTTTGTTTGTCCTAGGTAATATTTATTGCAATCTTGGCATTCAATTTTGTATTCAACTAAATAACCCACACAACTAAGATAATACAACAACCAATGGTATATATTGCAATGGGTGAGATTTACATATAAAATAATAAATTTCACTCTTTACATATGATTGCATGTTTCAATGAGAACTGGTCAAAATAAAATTTGCGTGTTGGAACATTGTATTATAGACAGTAAGAATCATGTCAGAATTGTTAGAATAAGTTAATTTTTGACTGTATAAAAGAATATGAGTGTTGTGAAATAGTGCGAACGTATGCATAGGCATATGGCGAGTGCGCGTGTGAATAACTGGATTAAGAATTAACAATAAAAAAACGTATTAATTTAAATAACCCTTATGTAAATCAAATGCCTGACATAAGACTTATACCAGATTGTGCATAAAAATAAGACCAATCTGGTAGTAATGTTTGTTAATAATATATAAATTACAAAATATATAAGTTTTTAATACGTAAAGGTTTTGTCACTCACAAGAAAAGTAATAAAATTATATCGGTTTGTTTTGCACGTTTTACATTGCCCATATGCAATTTCTTACAAGAAGAATGTTAACTGGACTGTAGCGTAAGGGTGAGGGAGCAGCTCTGACCAATCAAATGGGCTAATATATCAGTTGATTTGTTCCGTGACGAGATGCAAGGCAATCTACCATAGTACTCAGAAAAAGCAGTATCGGTACTCTCTATAAAGTGCAATTGTTAACTCTGATTTAGTACGCTAGGTCTGCCAGGAGTTACGAACACTAGTAGTAAAATGAGCGACTGATTATACGAGTATTAATTCGGTAATAGTTTCAAGATTGTCCGATTAGGTTTCTATGAACACATCAAGTTGCCGGAGCTATATGCCTAATTAACTAATAATTAATAATTAAACATTGTCATGAAAGTACCCAACCCGTACAACGATCCTGAGAGCTTGAAAACAGGAGGAGATCCTGAAGAAGAACCACAGGAGGAGCGGCGGTATCCTGACGAGTACCTGGAAGAAGCAGCTGTGTATATTCACCAGGAAACAAGGAGAAACACTCTACCATTCATCTTAATCAAGAAAGTGAACCCATTTATAATAAACTAAATAAAACAATTATAAACTAATAAGATACAGAAACTTATAGAAATTAACGTGTATGTTATTAGTGTGTTGGAATTATTTTAAAGTAATATTGAAGGTCAACAGAAACTGCTCATTATTTTTATTTACAAAAGAAGCAGTAATTTATTTATTTATTTATTTATTTAAACAGAACTATTAATTTACTTTATTTGTATAAAAAAAAACTGTAGTAAACTCTGTGCAGATTGAATTTAAGAAATTCTTTGATTAAAGCCAAACATTCCATCTCCTGATATCGACTTATTTATGCTATGCGACCTTGTACATCGCAATATATATATATATATATATATATATATATATATATTACTATAATACTTATAACTAATTTACCTCAAGCTATACTTTTTTCCTTTAGGAACATGTTTCGGGAGATCTTGTTCTCCCATCTTCAGCCTTCGCCATCTTGTTTCTGGTGAAGTATTTGTGTGTTGGCTTCTGGATGTTATTAAGGTAGTTTGTTGGTCTTTGGTCCTTCAAAGTTGCATTATTGTGTGTGGTTGTGGTATCTGTTTTTGTATTTTGTGTATTTTCGATGTTGAGTGCTTTGAATATTGTGTCATGTTTTGTATTGATTTGTATTTGTTCTGGTATTAATTTGTTTTGTGTTTTATGTTTGTAAATCTGTAAATTTTCCCAAATGTTCATTATGGTGCCTTTGTGTGGTATATGTTTTATTAGTGTTACATTGGTTATGTCTGGGAATTCATGTCCTGTGTTTATTGCATGTGTGGCTAAATTGGATTTATATGTATTTGGTTTTTTGTATGCATTTAGGTGTTCAAAATAACGTTTTTTCAGCTGTTTTGTTGTTTGTCCTATATAACATTTATTGCAATCTAGCCATTCAATTTTGTATATACCGTTGGTTGTTGTATTATCTTTGTTGTGTGAGCTATTTAGATTTTGTAATTTATTTTTATTAGTTTTGTATGCTATTTTTATATCTGTGTTTTTAAATAGTTTTGTTAGTTTTGTCATTTTATTATTTATATATGTGAATGTGGCCCAAAAATAATAAAATGACAAAACTAACAAAACTATTTAAAAACACAGATATAAAATTAGCATACAAAACTAATAAAAATAAATTACAAAATCTAAATAGCTCACACAACAAAGATAATACAACAACCAACGGTATATACAAAATTGAATGTTAAGATTGCAATAAATGTTATATAGGACAAACAACGAAACAGCTGAAAAAACGTTATTTTGAACACCTAAATGCATACAAAAAACCAAATATATATAAATCCAATTTAGCCACACATGCAATAAACACAAGACATGAATTCCCAGACATAACCAATGTAACACTAATAAAACATATACCACACAAAGGCACCATAATGAACATTTGGGAAAATTTACAGATTTACAAACATAAAACACAAAACAAATTAATACCAGAACAAATACAAATCAATACAAAACATGACACAATATTCAAAGCACTCAACATCGAAAATACACAAAATACAAAAACAGATACCACAACCACACACAATAATGCAACTTTGAAGGACCAAAGACCAACAAACTACCTTAATAACATCCAGAAGCCAACACACAAATACTTCACCAGAAACAAGATGGCGAAGGCTGAAGATGGGAGAACAAGATCTCCCGAAACATGTTCCTAAAGGAAAAAAGTATATCTTGAGGTAAATTAGTTATAAGTATTATAGTATTATATACATCAAGAAACGGACTGTAGCAGAAAGTGATTGAAATATATATATATATATTGTGACGGAAGCGGTATGCGAACATCTGCTCTCCGGTACCAGCGGTGGACACAGCGAGCCAATCCGGCATCAGCAGCCGCCGAGACGTGACCAACTACGTGTTCGGAGCTAGCCAATCAGCGATCCCGGTTAGTTAATAAAACCCGGGCCGGCAGAAAATTTTGACGCACTCTTCATCGCCACGCCATCGAACGCACTTCATCTCCTCTCCTCTCTCGGACGACATCGGGGCGGAGTCAGCCGGAAGGAACAGCCGAAGAATAGAACCGCCGCCGTTCTTGCGTCTTCGCACTCCCGTTCCGCGCCAGCGATGGATTTCGCTGGGCCGGCAGCCGACTCTACAACCGGTGCCGAAAGAAGAGGAGGACTGCAGTACGCCACGATCAGCGGGCGCAGCCGCCGAACACCTCAGCGCGGCACGACCAACATCACAGTTCTCGCCACTCGGTCCTTTTTAGGGCCACCAAAATAACTAGAGTGTACGATTGGCGCCATTTGTCATGCGGCAAGCCTTTTGTCCGGTGACAAGTGGCGCCCAACGTGGGGCCACGATCATCTTGCGGATGCAAGATCCAGCCACGCCAGCGAGCTACCAGCCGGCACACCAATCAACATGGCGCCCAACAGATACCTCCACAACATCTAGAGAAGAGCAGTAGGCTGGCTACCGGAGAGCATTCAAGGCCCGGTGGAGTTGTGACGGAAGCGGTATGCGAACATCTGCTCTCCGGTACCAGCGGTGGACACAGCGAGCCAATCCGGCATCAGCAGCCGCCGAGACGTGACCAACTACGTGTTCGGAGCTAGCCAATCAGCGATCCCGGTTAGTTAATAAAACCCGGGCCGGCAGAAAATTTTGACGCACTCTTCATCGCCACGCCATCGAACGCACTTCATCTCCTCTCCTCTCTCGGACGACATCGGGGCGGAGTCAGCCGGAAGGAACAGCCGAAGAATAGAACCGCCGCCGTTCTTGCGTCTTCGCACTCCCGTTCCGCGCCAGCGATGGATTTCGCTGGGCCGGCAGCCGACTCTACAACCGGTGCCGAAAGAAGAGGAGGACTGCAGTACGCCACGATCAGCGGGCGCAGCCGCCGAACACCTCAGCGCGGCACGACCAACATCACAGTTCTCGCCACTCGGTCCTTTTTAGGGCCACCAAAATAACTAGAGTGTACGATTGGCGCCATTTGTCATGCGGCAAGCCTTTTGTCCGGTGACAAGATATATATATATATATATATATATATATATATACACGACTTGCATGAAGCGTGGACTATGAATTTGTTGGCTCTGGTTCTGAATCCTAGACTAGTTTTGGAAAGAGAGATGTGGAAAGGATGTGGGTTCGCATATATTGTCAGACAGAAAAGTTTCGTAGGTGAGGAAGATCAATTTTGTTACGAGGACGCATGAGATAAAAGATGAGTTTTGTCAAAAAAAAAAAAAAATTGATAGCAGAAAAATTTAGTTCTTCAAAGTTGATAATTCTGGAATTGAAAAGATTTAGGAGTATCGGACAATAGAATTTTAGGAGAGAAATCAATAGAATTGGATGAAAATCAAAGAATGTCTACTCATAATCCTCGGATTAAGGTGACAAGAAGAAGATATTGAAAATATACATCGTCTGTTATCGGTAATCTGAGCAAACTGAAGTCGCCGATAACGACATCCTTATACCACACTTTTCTTTGTCTAAGTAAACAAAGGTGTCATTTAATAATACATCAAAGGAAAACTCTCGTAACTTGTTACTTCTTTGTAACCAAACACCATTAGAATCCCATTGTTATCCCCGTAGATTGGTCGGTGCTGCAGTCTACGTTGTGGCATTTCATTGCCAAAGTGATATAGACTGAAAAATTAACTGCATTAACAGTAATATTAAAGTGCCGATTGTTAACTGTTATTTCTTAATAATAATACATTAAATTTCAGCAAAGTTAATAGCCTGTTTTATGTTAAGGATAAATTTAAAAGGTAGACTTTATGTTAATCGTATAAACGTGAAGAAGTTTAACTACCTCATGTACATGTCCTTTTGGGCACGCTTAAGAACTACAGTGACTCAAAGATTGTCTTATTTTATGGCAGGTAAGAACAAATAATAAATATCATATCTTGTAACAAATTGTACAACGGAAACGTGATCCCGGAAGGCGATGTAAATACCAAGTTGTGGAGTATAAGGTAATGGAGTAGAAAAACATCACTAGCATTCTTACGAAAACCGATAAATTAAAGGATTATCATGAATATGGCAACCCAAGTCAGTTAGCGAATAGGGCACTACGAAGAAGAAATGAACAAGAAGAAAAGATAAAACGTATTTCAGCTGGAGCAGATTTATATACAATATATTTAAATCTGCAATAGGCTAATCAAAAAATCAGTTTTAAATGTGTGTGTGTGTGTGTGTGTGTGCGCGTGTGCTCGTCACTTGAAAGATTTATAAATTATCCATAAAGACAACTCAAATATATCCTTATTAAAATTAAAAGGATGATGTTTTATTTCTTTATTAAATTATTTAGTTAAACATCTTAGATTTGTAAACACCCAAACCTAAGATTCAGTATTACATGAGTCTTGCGATATTGTCTGTATACGAAAGGAATGTGAAGTTTAATGTTTTATAAGTTAAACGTATTAAAGATTTGTCTGCATCAGTAACTTACTCAGCAGGATAAGTTATGCTCTTTATAATAAAATTTCTTTCGTGTGATGAATTATACCGTATCTTACAAATTATTAGAATTGCAGGGAAAACAAAACTCTAGAATATGATAGTGTGCAAAATCCTATGAACGTCATATCAAAGACTTATCTACCATTGCATTTATTATAGTTTATACTGAATAATTTTACTAATCCTTAGACAAAGTAAATCTTCAAAAATAATCTTCTAAACCAATTTCACTATATTTCGAAATATATATTTATATTCCGGTTAAAAAATTTGTAATTTATAACAAAACACGTTTACTTTTTGTTAAAATATTTTTATTCCGTGCTGTTTGGGCATAATCCATTGCTTCACACGTTACAAACGTTTTGGCCATGCCACCGACGGCCGTCTTCAGTGCAAATCGAGCTTCGTCTAACGTAGATGTCACACGTTAGAGACCACAGTGCTGTGGTAATGGCTCAGCCATTATCGTGTGACATCTACTTTAGGCGAAGATCGATTTGCACTGATGATACCCGTCGATGACACGGCCGAAACGTTTGATAATGTGTGTAGCACTGGACTACGGCTAAACAGCCCAGAATCAGAATAATTTAACAACATTGACTCCAGCCGTGTAAGCTTTAGAAGATACTTATGAATAATTTTTATTCTATCCGTTGCACTCAAATAACAAATTACATTGAATGAGCAGGCAAGTGAAAAACAAACTAGACATTAGTTATTAAAAAAGAAGTAAGTTATACGGAAAATAAATTAGTTGCACTTCTTTTTAATTAAATAAAGACAGAATTACATTACCTAATAATATATATTCTCTAACAAGATTATATCATTGAGTCCTTAAAACATATTGCCCCACAGCTCTAAGTATAACAAGATTGTAATGTATAAATGCTAAAACGATGAAATGATAATTTTACTATTGAAATCGTTACTCTTTTTCTTTTTGTAAAACGAGAATATTTAAATTTAGCATTTAGCTTATTTACAGTATTTTATCTCATGAAATATAAATCTTAATTTAATCCGTTTTATAAGAGTGTTCAAAGACACTGAATAGATTATATTTGTTACACAGTCTAAAGTGAATACAAACATGAAGTAGAAGAGAGATACATAAAGTAAAAAAGAAAACACCGTGGGAATTAATCCAAATGGTTCTCTATCAACAGCCAGTACTTTACCGTTAAGTAAACAGATGGTACTGTGAGTTGGTTAGATTTCTCATCCCACTTTAAAGTTACCAACTACTTACGAAGAACGCCCACATCGTATTTAACTGCCACTGTCAGTAACAGAAAAATTTAAGAACTGGTATCGCCCACATACATAGAGACAAACAGATGTATTAAAAATGTTGCGTGTGTGCGTGTGGGTGCATGTGTCTATGCGCGCGCGTGTTAATTATAAAAATAGTTTATTTTCCTACGGTAATATTAGAATGTGTATAATACAATCTACACAATCAGGATCTGCAGCGTCAGCTATGCTGAAGGATGTGTATTATTTTTTATGGTTATGTGTGAAGAGAATTAAAAAAGTTATGTGACTCTGGTGACGTAGAAAGTCAATCTTTGTAATACGTTAGATAACATAATTTACAGAATTTCTGTAAGCAGACAGCGGGATGATAGTGGGAAAAGACCGTTTTGTACGATTTTCATTCGTCATGGTGCTGTGTGTTCGGCTCAAGGTCGACTTGTGCCGCGTTTTGGAAAACGCGGCGATGTTCCTATATCTATATAGTGCATTATTAAAATTACGTATATGACGACGCGAGGGAATTGTCCTTTGATACGCTCAATCGGACTTTGTCATTGGGATCTACCCCTGCGCCGCCCGACTCGCGCGCGCCCTATCTCTGTTACGTACAGTTTTTTCAAGAACTGGTTTGCTCAGTCAAACTCCGGCTCTCGGCGCTTCACCTTCTAGTCCCCGGCTGGCAGAGTAGATTGAACAGTTTTTCGTCTTCCAACTACTTCTATGAATAAGTAGAAGCCTACGTGACCTCCGGGTTTCTGATGTAGACGGGAATCTGCCCCGCTCCGGAAGGACGGCCGAACAACTGCCTCAGATGCTGTGATTTCAAACACTTTCGTCAGCTGTGTCAGCCGGAAGCATGGACTAGATGCACCCCAACGGAACCCTCAAACTCCACACCAATAACCAGGTGAAATTTAACCATATTTACCTAAATCTTGTGGCCAATAAACTCTGTGAGACTTTCATGTAGACGCTCCAGTTTGGACAGTTATTTCCGGACAATGGGTGGCATATATTATATTTAATTGTAAGGCTTACGCCTCCTCTATTACTGTTATGTCTATATCGTTCTGAGAGTGTAAACACACGTGACAGGGTCACGCACCGCCCGGGTCGAGGGGAGTTCGGTAGATAGAGTTGAATCTAAATCTGTTTCTGTTTTAAGCATGTTGGGATGGTTATGTTAACGGATCTTTTGGTTCAGGTGGGCATGTATTTTATTATTCATTCATGATCTGGGAGATGTTTTAACCCGTGGTCGACTCCCGTAGGAGAAGTCCACTGCAGGTCTGTATGTGTCAGATCTTGCTAGATCTCGCCCGATGCCTGACCCTGCCGGTAGTTAAGATTTTGGAACACTGTAAGCTGGTTTTAATACCTTCATGACTTAGATTCCGTTTTACAAAATTCTGTTCCACTGTCTAGCTAATTTGTACACTTTAAATTTACCATTGTCACAGTTTGTATTTTACCATAGTAAATTTTGTCACGATAATTTTTATGGCTCACTATAACAATTAATTAACCATTAAACAATACAAGATTAATCAGTATCAGGTATCAATATTCATGGTGGTCACGTTCCACTATTTTTACAAATTCTGTTTTGAAAGTAAAAGGAAATATAAAATGCAGTTAGGCAACCGGACATCCATGTTAACCTTGTGATGCTGCTCTTCATTATTGTAACTGATGGGATTTAAATTGATAATTAGACATCGGCATGGGATTTGTGCGCAGGCCGCAGGGTTTACCTAAAACATTTAGTTACTACTTATCTTATTAAAACTTGGGGCATGTCTGCTCCACTCCTGGGATATTTTAATTGAGGTTTTGGGGATTTAGTCACCTATTAATTGAACATTAAAGGGGGGCCGGATACTCGGGCTGAATAAGGGGGGGTGTTAAGGGTGTTGAACAAGATACTTATATGCGCTGATAACCGGGGTGAACATGTGATGGGTTGTGTATCTGTAAATGTTTGTTGATGTTAATTATATGTGCGTGTTAGTTTTACATGATTGTCACATTGTCGTATTGATTATGCATGTGTATATTTCTGTATATTTATGTCTTGTTGTAAAGTGCGATTACTTGCAGGCCGAGATTGTGTGCCATTTTATAATTATATTATTGTCATTTATGCAACGTTCCACGAATTACTAGTCAATGATTATTCAGATATTAATACTCATTCAATACTTAGTGCTGTTAATAGTTTATTATTCCTTGTTCAACTTTTGGCAAGGCACACATTAATGTAATTATATTTAACAATCAAAAGACTTAGTTATCTTGCTTTTAGGGGCTCATATGTTGTACTGGCCGAGCACAATAAATATTGTTGTTGTTATCTCAAGATCAGTGTTTCATTTGCAAGTCCCATCATACTGGACCCAGCACAATTTTAGCTTCTCTAGGCTCTAGCCTAGTTTTAAGTAACTTGTGGCCTCTCTTTCAAAAAAAATAAATAAATAAGGAAATATAAAATTAAATATAAATAAATATAAATAAAAAGCATAAAAAGGAAAGAGGGGTTACAAATGGTAGCAGAGAGCGTGGTTCATTCTAGCGTTGAACCCTTGGGTCCGTTTGGTGTGATGGGGCTTGCATACTTGGAGATGGTCTGGCAAATATAATGGCACTTAATAGTGGACATGAAATGTAGGTGTATATATGTATTTTTATGAATTATTGTTAGGTGTTTTGAATTGTAAACCTGAGGCCGCCACGGGCACGTGTTGTAGTTGGGTTTTGTTGTTTTGAAATTGGACATTGCCGGAGATCGCGTGGGGATGGGTTCCCGTATATATTTTATGAAAGTAATTGCGTGTGCGGTTAGCGGGATGCGGTATGGCCCGACTGGATGTCGGTATCGTCCGATTGTAATGGTGACAATGTCGTAGTCGAAATGTTGTATATTGTGGTTAGTGTTTGGTGGTGTGGATTGTATGTTGGTGTTAGTGTCTGATGTTGTTTCTTCTTGAGTCTGGCGGCTGATGGAGAGTTAGTTCTGGAGCGGGTCAGGTTTTCGCAGCGCTAGGAAACCCGGGGGTCCACTCAAAGGAAGTACAGTACTTGGGTTTTTCCGATTTTTGTAAAAATGTTTTTGTAGTTTATGTTTGTGTTAGGTGTTTAGTGGGGATTTGTTTTATGATTGTTTTTTTGAATTGTGCAATTCTGGCGTGGATATGCTACGAGAAATTGCCCCACCCTCTTACAGGCGTTCTCCAGAAATTTCCGGTGGTGAATGGATTTGATGAGGAGCAGTTGCTAGTTTTCTTGGATCTTGTTCTGCAGGTGGCAGATTTCCCGGGGGTGTCCGATGGGGAGGTCTTGTCTCTTATATACCCGTATTGCCGGAGTACGTTGGCTGATCTGGTCACCAAGGCTCTGCGTCGGGGTGACAGTGTTGATGCTTTCCATGGGGAGGTGTTGAACTTCTTCCTACCCATTCGACGACGTGCCAAGCTTGAGTTGGAAAAATTCTATCGCCTACAGGCCAACGGAGAGGCGTTAGGGGACTTCGTGCGCGATATACGGAAAGCTGCCCGGGTGTTAAGATTGGGGTTGCCCGAGACTGAAGTGATACAAGCGATTCTGGAAGGACTGACTCCCCAAGAGAGATCTCGTTTGGCATTTGCGGACCGTCCACGTTGTTTCGCGGACCTTGAACAGCTGTGTGTGGTTTCAAGAATGGTCCAGGAGGTTGATGAGTCCCGGGGAAGAGAAGCTAAAGATGTACAATACTCCAGTGGTTCATCAGGAAGAGCCAAAAGGACAAACATGGTGGTTGGAGGAGAACGCAAGAGACTGTCCGAAAGCCTGAATATTCCGGAAGTGACGGAGGCTACAAGGGGGTGGCAAGTGAGAAGACAGTAACAACCGCTACAGCACAGAAAACCAAGAAATATGAAATTAACAGGGGAAGAAGAAATTATGTTAGGGAACAAACATCGGCAAGTAGGGAGCCTGTACCAAGGCGTTATTCTTATTTGGAGAAAAAGGAAACTGTAAAAGTTCAAGAGGAAGTACAAGTGCCTAAGAGAGTAGTAGATGAAGAAGAGGAAGCAGAAGTAGAAGAGCGAAATTACGTCGTTGGAACAATACAAGAGGATAAGAACACGTCAGTTAAGACGGAGTTACAGGACTCGAAGAGGACGTCATGGTTGAATCCAGAGGCCGCAGAATTTGTTCCGGTATTTCCATCTCGGTTTGTGACGGATCCAGATCCGGTAATATCGTCATCGTCTACGCAGGAATATGAGAAGTCATTTGAGAGTGCCGCTTTACCATCGCCAGTAGAAATTAATTTAGTCATTGCACCTGAGCCTGGATAGCTGGATTCCAGGGTGGAAGATGTTGAGGACGTTGTGGTTGCTAAAAGTGGTCAAGGAGTGGGATCGACAGAAGAGGCAGAAGGGCGGTCTGCGGATTCTGCGCAGGTGAATATAGTTGTAGGTGTTAGGGAGACTGTAGAGTCTGAAGTTGCAGATGGACACAGGGATGTCCGGGCTGCGAGTGTTTCTGAGCTTTGTGGATGGACAAGGGGATGTTCATGCCGCAAGTGCGGTAGAAGTTGAGGAGAAATTTTGTGGCAGCGTTGTAGAGTCTGTGAGTGAGAGTGATGTAGTGTGTGAAGATGTGCAGACGCCTTCTGTAAGTAGTGTTGAGGATTCCGAGGAACGGGAGGAAGTTTCAGGTGGACCAGGTGAGCAACTAGAGGAGGACGAGGATGTGCAGTGTTCAGATGGTGGTAGTGGAAGTGATGGCGATGACGTTGGTGATGAACGTGTTGATGAAAATGAGATCGGAGAAGAGGTTAGTCAAGAAGTTCGTGAAGGAGCTGGCGATGCTTGTGATGAAGAAGATGGATCAGAGGAGCAACGGGAAGATGCTGAGGAGGTGCAGTGTCAGGAAGTTGATTTGGATTATGTGGACGAAGAAGGGGAAGTTGTAGAAAAGGAAGAAATTGTAGCAGAGGAGTTAGACGATGAGCATAATCCAAAGCGGAGTGAAAGTAGTGAGGTAAGTTGCCTTGATTCTGATCCCGAAGAAACCAGTCAGTACAGCTCAACACGAGATAATTTCTTAGAGAGTGGTGTCCGAAAGGAGCGAATACCTAAAGTGCGTCATAGAAAGGTAAGAAGAAGAGGTTAACGGGTAGCATGTAGATGTTCCCCACACCCCCAGTGGTGTTCATCTATTTCAGGGTTGCGCCCCTGCCCACGCGAGCCTTGGTTTCCTCCATTCATCCTTATTTCCGGAGGGAGCCAGGTCCTTACCCTCAGTCCTAGCTATTGACCTTTAATGATCCTTGCCCCGTTTCATCTTCCCGATTTTCCTACCCCTCCCCCTTAGTAAAAAAAAAACAAAAAAACCTATTGATAAGGAGTTAGAGAGACTTGCCGGAAGTGAGTAGATTTTGGTCCTCGAGATGGTCGTGGTCTTTGAGATCGTCAGTTTCCCCTAACGGGAGAGGTTAGATGAAGTGATGGTGTGCTGTTGTTGGTTGTCAATAGTTGTTGATGTTGATGTTGTTTATTGTAGGGTCGGTCCATGCCGCATTCTCCGGTTGTTTCCCGGGCGTTTGTTGAGATAGAGGGTTGTGTGTATATATATATATATTGTGTATCGACGTCGGTGGAGAAGTAAAACCCACCATGTAGTTATGGTTTTTTGTTGAAACGAGTTGAGATTAATGTTCGTGTGCCCTTAGTGCGGTCCTCTCTGTCTGGCTAAGCGGGGCCGTCCGCCCTTGTGTAGGGAAGTGGGCCAGCCATATGGCAAGGTTGGAGATGCCTTGTGGGTGCATGTGGCTGGTCGGTCCAAGTGAGGGACGAGGAGTAGCACGGTCGCTCACATATCAAGGTGTGAGATACCTTGTTGGGTCTTAGGACGAATATGTGAGTGGGACCGGTGGGAGTAGGTGATGGTCACCGGAGAGGGTGACGTGCTGGGGCGGTCCCGTGGGGTTGGCAAAGCGGAGAGGGTCGCATGGGGAGGTCTGTTCTCCTGGGAGCAAGTGCCGCCGGGCCACCTTACCCACGATGTCCACCAGAGTATATAAGAAGGGGGTACACTGCAGGGTACCCTCCCGAGTTTCAGAGTGAGGCAACCGGGTTGCCCTTTTGGGGTGGGGGTGTGCCGCGTTTTGGAAAACGCGGCGATGTTCCTATATCTATATAGTGCATTATTAAAATTACGTATATGACGACGCGAGGGAATTGTCCTTTGATACGCTCAATCGGACTTTGTCATTGGGATCTACCCCTGCGCCGCCCGACTCGCGCGCGCCCTATCTCTGTTACGTACAGTTTTTTCAAGAACTGGTTTGCTCAGTCAAACTCCGGCTCTCGGCGCTTCACCTTCTAGTCCCCGGCTGGCAGAGTAGATTGAACAGTTTTTCGTCTTCCAACTACTTCTATGAATAAGTAGAAGCCTACGTGACCTCCGGGTTTCTGATGTAGACGGGAATCTGCCCCGCTCCGGAAGGACGGCCGAACAACTGCCTCAGATGCTGTGATTTCAAACACTTTCGTCAGCTGTGTCAGCCGGAAGCATGGACTAGATGCACCCCAACGGAATCCTCAAACTCCACACCAATAACCAGGTGAAATTTAACCATATTAACCTAAATCTTGTGGCCAATAAACTCTGTGAGACTTTCATGTAGACGCTCCAGTTTGGACAGTTATTTCCGGACAATGGGTGGCATATATTATATTTAATTGTAAGGCTTACGCCTCCTCTATTACTGTTATGTCTATATCGTTCTGAGAGTGTAAACACACGTGACAGGGTCACGCACCGCCCGGGTCGAGGGGAGTTCGGTAGATAGAGTTGAATCTAAATCTGTTTCTGTTTTAAGCATGTTGGGATGGTTATGTTAACGGATCTTTTGGTTCAGGTGGGCATGTATTTTATTATTCATTCATGATCTGGGAGATGTTTTAACCCGTGGTCGACTCCCGTAGGAGACGTCCACTGCAGGTCTGTATGTGTCAGATCTTGCTAGATCTCGCCCGATGCCTGACCCTGCCGGTAGTTAAGTTTTTGGAACACTGTAAGCTGGTTTTAATACCTTCATGACTGAGATTCCGTTTTACAAAATTCTGTTCCACTGTCTAGCTAATTTGTACACTTTAAATTTACCATTGTCACAGTTTGTATTTTACCATAGTAAATTTTGTCACGATAATTTTTATGGCTCACTATAACAATTAATTAACCATTAAACAATACAAGATTAATCAGTATCAGTTATCAATATTCATGGTGGTCACGATCCACTATTTTTACAAATTCTGTTTTGAAAGTAAAAGGAAATATAAAATGCAGTTAGGCAACCGGACATCCATGTTAACCTTGTGATGCTGCTCTTCATTATTGTAACTGATGGGATTTAAATTGATAATTAGACATCGGCATGGGATTTGTGCGCAGGCCGCAGGGTTTACCTAAAACATTTAGTTACTACTTATCTTATTAAAACTTGGGGCATGTCTGCTCCACTCCTGGGATATTTTAATTGAGGTTTTGGGGATTTAGTCACCTATTAATTGAACATTAAAGGGGGGCCGGATACTCGGGCTGAATAAGGGGGGGTGTTAAGGGTGTTGAACAAGATACTTATATGCGCTGATAACCGGGGTGAACATGTGATGGGTTGTGTATCTGTAAATGTTTGTTGATGTTAATTATATGTGCGTGTTAGTTTTACATGATTGTCACATTGTCGTATTGATTATGCATGTGTATATTTCTGTATATTTATGTCTTGTTGTAAAGTGCGATTACTTGCAGGCCGAGATTGTGTGCCATTTTATAATTATATTATTGTCATTCATGCAACGTTCCACGAATTACTAGTCAATGATTATTCAGATATTAATACTCATTCAATACTTAGTGCTGTTAATAGTTTATTATTCCTTGTTCAACTTTTGGCAAGGCACACATTAATGTAATTATATTTAACAATCAAAGGACTTAGTTATCTTGCCTTTAGGGGCTCATATGTTGTACTGGCCGAGCACAATATATAGTGTTGTTGTTATCTCAAGATCAGTGTTTCATTTGCAAGTCCCATCATACTGGACCCAGCACAATTTTAGCTTCTCTAGGCTCTAGCCTAGTTTTAAGTAACTTGTGGCCTCTCTTTCAAAAAAAAAAATAAATAAGGAAATATAAAATTAAATATAAATAAAAATAAATAAAAAGCATAAAAAGGAAAGAGGGGTTACAGACTTAATCAAACTCCACTTATTGATGGAGCAATATGACCGTTAGGCTTAGTTAGGCGGGCTTTACTTAATAACAACGCAATACATACGTTTGTAAACACACACACACACACACACACACACACACACACACACACACACACACACACACACACACACACACACACACACACACACACACACACACACACACACACACACACACACACACACACACACACACACACACACACACACACACAACAGCATCATTCTCTAACGACCAGCTCGTCCCTGCACGTGGACGATTCTCTGGCGGTGATGTAGTATGGTATGAACTGTACCAAGGCTAGGCATTACACAAACACGACACCTGGCCTAATTCATAGACAAATAATTAGACAATACCAGCTATGCTGAAACATTTGTTCATTTCTTGACAGATCTTTAAATCGTCTTTGATTCCAAACACATAATACACAAAACATTGTACAGTATTCAACGTTTATTGTCGAAAACTGTTTTTTTTTTTTTCAGTACAGACTGTAACTGTTACCAGTCGTGTACAGGACTACGTACTCTTACAGACTCATACTACAATATTCTCTCGTATTATGGAATTATCGAACGTGCTCATTGGATGTGTAATGATAATAAAACCGTTGTACGACATATACTGAATTCATCAATTTCAGATATACAACACCGATCAAAATAAATTTTTGTTTCAGGTTTCACAGAATTATGGCGTGCGCAAATTTCTATTTTGCAATAACAATTATTAATTAATTTAGTCACTGAAAATAAAACTTGAGGATTCAATTACAATGCAGAGTAAACATCTGCATGTGTGTAGTTTAATCAACAAACACTTCTCCGTATGTATAGAAATGAATTGAACGTAATTGTTGGTACCTAGAATGCAATAATAAATAGTGCCATTATTATTAATCTACTGTTATGAAATACATGCAATACCTATATGAGGGCTATTTTACATATATCTAAGGAACGGTACATGTTAGTACATTATTATTACAAAATTAGGAACGTTCTCGCACAGTAGAGTGTGTCGTTCTATGCGTTTCTCGGCTAACTCAGCAGGCGCGTGTTTCTGCCAAGATCGAACTGAAGTACTCTGTAGGTTTTTCGAGTGCTTGTTAAGGACCCATATTATGGAACCTTGCAGTCTATAAATAGACAACAGCTGCCGCTTAGTTTCAGTTTACGTCGGGCGATTTACTCAGTGCGTCTCAAGTGGTTAGTAGTGAAAAGTGATTATTGTGTGGGATTCTATTAGTTGGCATTATTATTGTGTGTGGACAAATTGTAGTTGAATAATTGTAAGATTATAATCTTGTTGAATAACTTGTTGATTACAAACTGTTATTTATTATTAATTTAAGGCTGGTGATTAGTGACTTCATTGGTGTCTATATTTTGTTAGCCACCGTACCATACGACAAGTAAGACCGTCGTAACAATATTTTTACATTATTACATATTTACTTATTTTCGCTTTTCTAGTATTTATAATATAATATGTTGTATCTTTCACATGTTTGAAAAAATCAATTTTGATGTTTTAGTTGTCGTTCAAATGAAATGTAAACTCTATTAAAATTGTGATCAGCTTACCACAATTGCACAATATTACCGACGACAAGAAGCAAGATTCCTTGCACATTCTTTCTTGCATACAGATTAGAAATAGTGCGAATGTCCAATAATAAGGTTTCTCGAGTTGGCGGACACATAACAATTTTGAAATCAACTTTCAATTCTACAATTTTGAAATCAGAACCGTTGTAGTTGCAGAAAGAGAACTTGCCGTGAACACAAGTCGTTCTCCAGGACACGTGGTTTCAGAGAGTCCTGATTGCCGTTCAGGATAGTAATTTTGTTCATTTCTTCCTAGTCTTTTCAGTACACTAGTATACAATTTTGCTGTAAAATAGCTACAAATTAATTATTTTACAATAGGAGACTATTTATGGGGAGTCCGTCTGTTTGTGTGTAAATCATGTTGTTGTATGAGAAGTAATTTTGTTCAGTGATTATTTTGGTGAGTGTGATGATCTCCTGTGTGTGCGTTTCCGGTGTGTTGTTTTGTCTTAGTAAATGTTCAAGTGTTAGTATGGTGTCTTTGATGGGTACGTTGGTGTATAGATTAGTTATGTCAAAAGAAACTAAAGTTGAATTGTGCGGAATGTGGATGTGTTCAGTTTTGTTAACCAATTCTATGTTATTTTTGACGGAAGTGTTGTTAGTTAGATTTATGTTTTTTCTGATTAATTTATCTAGGTGTCTTGCAAACAAGATTATCAGGAAGAACTCAACACAATCAAATACATAGCGATAAAAAATGGATACACCCCCGAGTTAATAAACAATCTACACAGATAAATCCTAAACAAAAACACCAGAACACAAAATACCAACAACACACAACCTAATAAATACATCACACTTACATACTACAACTCCAACACACAAAAAAAAATCGCAAACACATTCAGGAAACACAACTACAAAATAGCTTACAGAAGTAACAACACCATCAAAAAACGCATAAACGATACAAACACAGACACGGACACATACAACAAAACAGGGGTATACAAATTAAACTTCAGCGATTGCAACCATTTCTACATAGGCCAGACGGGAAGATCTTTTTCTTCAAGATTTTCCGAACACTTAAAAGCCCTTTCAAGTAACTACATACACTCCGCATTCGCCACACACATACAGACTGAAAACCACAGCTACACTAACATCGAAAACAACCTCCAAATACTACACTACTTACCAAAAAGTAGGAACCTCAACACAGCTGAACAGTATGAAATATATTAACACCACACACTACAACCAAACAACATATTAAATGACCAACTACACTTTAAATCACACGTACTATTTGACACAATCATACACAAACCAAACTATACTTTGAATCCCAGCGCCAACCCCCTCCCACCAAAACTCCCCCCACACATCCCACCAACTTGTAAATAAAACCGTTACAATTGTTCACGACATTCTGTATTCAAACCTCGCTGAGGAAGGTGAACACCACACCTTACTGTTCGAGGACAGTAAGAAACGTAAGTTTTCACAAGTGAAAGTACAGTTAATCACTAATATAAAATAATATGTTTTAAATTATTTTTAGATTAGGAATGATAAAAAGACCTGACTTCAAGAATTAATAGTTTAAGAATTACCTTAAGTTATATGTGTTAATGGTTGCGGCAGAACGATCACAATCTTTACGTAAAATTATAATATACTTGAATTTAATAAACAAACACTTGGTAAGTTCTACAGTTGTTTTTATTTTCCTGACAATTGTTTCACCAGTTACGGCAGCTTCAGAGATTGGATTTCAACTCAAACTTAACTCAGAGACTTTCAACGCAACTCAATCCAGCTTCAGGTTGGATTTCAGTTGAATTCCAACATCTGAAGCTGCCGTAACTGATGAAACAATTGTCAGGAAAATAAATATCATTTGTAGAACTTACCAAGTGTTTGTTTATTAAATTAAAGAATTAGTAAAATGATCTGCCAAGTGCCGTGCGACCATTTGATCAGTGTAATTAGTAATTTATTTAATCTGCGCTAGTGTAATATATTCGTTTCTTATTCCTGCTATTTTCAAATCAATTATATTTGAATTAAGATGTAAGCAGTTATTGTCAATAAAGATACTTGTGTGATTTATAAAAATTACTGACTACCGCCTTGCAGAATTAATATAAGCCTACTATAAATTTTTGCACCTACGAGACGAGCAATTTATCACGCATATGCAACAGTTGTAATAACACAATTGGTAACAACTGCATAGTGAGTTACATAAGGTATGTAGATCATCTGAGATCAATATTATATATTTATGAGTCGTGAAAGACTCAAATTCTTGAAATTAGTAGAGATGGTAGAATGTTAATGGTAATGTTTCTGGAGTATACTTATCCGATAAAGACTATACTTGTTTACTTATTTTCCAAATAGTTCCTTATTCACCATATCAACGTTATTTTTAAGAAGACAAGAAAAATATGAATAGAATATACGTATTGCCAAATACAAACAATTTATGTCAGTGATACGTGACAATCCTTCACGGCATGAACAGATGCGATCACAAGACCATTAGCTGGTGTATCCATTCTCATAAAGAGAATTGTATTACAAAAAAACACATTCCCACAAAACATCTAGTTTTACAGGTAACATATGCCCTACTTTTAGTAATCAGTAATTAGAAGTAATTAAAAATCCTAATTGAAGAATAAATACTAACAACCACAACGCCGATAGTACAGAACTCGTAATATTTATGACAGTGCCATAGTTAACTGCAACAAACAACTGTCCACAATTTTAAATAAAATTGTTTACATAAATAATAAATAATTTATATTTTAAAATTATAATTATGTTATTTAATGAAATAATCTTACAAGAGAAAAACATCTATTTCTGCTTTCGTAACAACATAAGAAATTTTTTGTTGATGAAGCTTTCAAATAACCACTCCAACGTGAGGCGTGAGGTGAATATCATGAAACGCCCTCTCTATTCTCCTTTCCACTTACACAATTTAGATAAAAGCACTTTTATTGCCAAGGTCAGAACGTCTCACCTTTCTGCAAACTTAAAGCACTGTATTCTATTGCCACGAATATAATGAAATGTATTTCCCCTATACATTCATTATGGGGACGATTACATTATACATTACATATTATACAATTTACATTAGGCACACTATACATAACACAAAACACGTTATTATCTATTGACATTTTAACTTCAATGTTGTGATTTCTTGATTAAGTATATTACAGTATACACCATATTATAAAATACTGTAATAATATTACTTTTTTGTTCCTTATGTTATTTTAATTTAATAATATTAATTTTACACTTATTATAACACTTTTATTATTCTTGTCTTTTATGAAGGTTTAGTTAATAAGTCGAGACATTATTAAATTGTTAACAATTTTATTATAACACAATCATAAGCAGTGACAGACAGTATTTCAGTCAGTGAAAGGACCACTAAACAAAACCTTGAGAGACGGTTAACGTAATATCATATAACCTGTGGTTTTTGCGGCAGACATTATTTCTTAGAATGGTGTTATCCTCGTACGACAAAATTGAGGAGTTAACTCTAATGCATATAAAGTACACGACCTCTTCAAACACGGTGTCCGTGTCCTTTAGAGTGATGTATCTGCTGAATACGTATAGAGCATCTACGTTTTTCCATTATAGACACCACATTCAATGTTATAATCAATCGATAATACCATACAGGTAGAAATACTTTAGTTAACAGAAAGTGCAGTTTTACAGGTAACGGGAATTTTAATTAGCTTCTTCAGTGTAAATGTTTACAGAGAACTGACATTGTTCGATCGTTAATATTAATTGAGTCATCACAGAAATATGTAAAACTCTATTCTAATTGATAGGAGAGGCACTGACTCGTGAAAAAAAACGCTGCCGGTAGTACTTCGATTTCGGTTGTAACTATAATAAATAGGCCGTGTTATTATTATGTCGCAAGTTGTATGCGTCAATTTGTATTTTGATACTTTATTTAGGATATTAAATTCGTTTACGGTCGTTATTCACTATTCCCGCCGTTCGCTCTCGCCTCGGGGTCCAAAACCAGTGACGTAATGCAGAGCTGCCAACTGCCGCTCCGTCCGCTTTGCTGTGCTGTCGTATTTTTTAATTTTAACAGTAATAATAATGCAAAATAAAACCAAAAAAGGAAGTACTCTTTCAATCAATCTTTATTCAATTGAAGGATTGATCAATTACGTTTTCGTTTTTTCTTTATTTTAAATACAAATTGTGACAATTTATGTCGTCTTGTTCATAAGTTGGTAGTAAATAAATGCCTGTACGGGAATCAGCCAAAACAATGATGCTTATCGTTTTATTTCTATTAAATAAAATAATCTCAGGGCGTATTCGGTCCGGATATTATGGTTAAACAATTAATACAATTCTTAAAATCAAAATACAAACTTTACAAGATAAGGATATAAAATGGTTTTGATGTTTATAGTGCAAACTAGTAGTCGTGTATGTGTCGTTGACAGTTATAGGTTACGAACAGTTTTAGCTATTTATTAGTTGTCTTTCAGGTTGTATTGTATTCAAAAAGGTGTAATTATCCATTAGTGTTATCTTCAAGTGTTCTTTAGTGTTGGTGTATGCTATAGTGTATGTGATTTTTCTTATTTAGTTTTCTAATTGGTTCGTGTACTCATATGTGATTGTTGTGTTAAACAAGGTTATAAAATGATGCAGATTCACCCAGATCCTCTTCTTTTATTCGTTCAGGACGAAAGTGGGGTCCAAATCTTCTTCAATTCCTCTTCCAGGATGTGTACTCTTCCGAATTGGTGTCTGGTTGTTCTTGGGTTCCTATAATGGTCTTCAATAACTGTCCTGATTCGTTTTACTATGTTTGGTTTAGGTTTACTCTGTTTTATATATAATTAGTTAAGACGTTTTAATACGCGTCTGTCTTCAATGATCGTTGTTAAAGAAGTCCCTATTTTATTTATCTGAATTTTCGGTTGCTAAGGTAAAACTTGAAATCTGGTTGGTTGATTCAGATATACATTGTCATACAAATTCATTGTTTTATTGCATGAACTTGGCCAAAACTTTTAAATTAGTATAACTCTGTTATATTAATTGGGAATTTAAAACTAATAGCATCATTATTTTGGTTTTAACATTTGTGACTCATAGACACCAAACATGCCTATTTTTGCTTAAGAAATTCTGATGTTACATTTTTGCTATTTGAATTTTCTTAAATAATTTAAAACTGATTATTTCGATTCCATATTTGCTGTGTATACTATTAATTATAAACCTATTAATATTATAATATTTGTTTTATAAAATTCTAAATGTATTTCCTAAAATTTACAAAATTACAAAGTTTTTATAGGCCTATGTCTTGACATGTTAAATTTCTATTTTCTGTTATTGTAACACCTATTAACTATGCAACTACCATCAAAACTACTCCCTATAACTCTATTAGTATTATTATTTAAAATTATAACAATAATTATTACTGGAACATTATAAAAAAACATAATTCACATTTTGTGATTAAACAATCTGTATATGCCTGGTTACATAAATCCTGCATAAGACATATCATCCACTCATTACTTAATAAAACTATAAATAACATCAACACATAAATCCTTACTTTTGAACATTTAAATAAAAAGTTTAATCATTTAATAATGATTTTCTATTTTTTCCATTTTTCTTAGGTAGTTCAGCCATTGCTGTACTATGTACTTCTACTGTTTTTTCATCTTATATACATTTGATAATTATTATTTAATTGTATAGTATTTATTTTATTACATTAGGTCCACCATTATTCACACTATTAATTGTATGTTTCCATGTATCTATAATGATTGTGTTCTTGCATTATTCAATTATATTGGTTAGTTAACATTTTGTTATTATATTATTTTACATTCTAATGTATTTGGGCCTATTATCCCTCAATTTGTATTTTGATTATTATTATATTATATGATACTTTTAACAAAACAACTTGTTTACTGATGTAATGGTCCATAATGGTTTCTGGTTTTGTAAGTATTATAATTGTAATTATTTGAATTTTATGTCATCATCGAGGTATTTTACATCACTAAACATTAATTTGGGTACGGTCAGTTATAGTCTAAGTCAGTTTAAATTTGTCATTTGTTCATCTTCACTATCATTTTTAAAAGATATATTTCTTCTTGTTAAGTTTCTTATCCATGATCTTCATTAAATCTGGTACGATATCAAGCTGTGCCAAATGTAATGTTACACGGTATACAGGTCAGTAAAGGGTTCTCTAGTTTGAATGGTATGAATACGATTCAAAATCCTTCACGTTATTTTTACAACTAATTTTTATGAAAGAATAATCTATAAAAAAAACCTTGATTTTTGATTCAGTAGTAAATAATAACGTTAGTTGACATTATTGCAGAAAAGATTTAGCTTAATTTTCTAAGGGACTATATTTGTTTACCTTTTCATTCCGCCAATAAATTATCAAACTCTGAACGTGTTGTACACATGTTGTACGCACCCATGTAGCTGCTATATAATATAATTGTACTATGCAAGCAGAAAACTTAATTAAATAATTGTTTTAAAAAGGCTTTGTTCTTAAATGTGTCTGCACTTTTTTATTTGCTCTAAAGATCTGAGAACGTTAATAATTATTTTACGTGGTGGTATGTTTTTTTGGTGTAACAAATCTGGAAATAAGCAAACATCTCAATTTTAGAGATTACATTTTGTTTACACTTACATTTAATTACATTTTATTATATTCTGTTACAGTTTATTTAGATCGACATTAGCCATTCTTCTTGGGGACAAGTAATTGAACCATAATTACATTTCGGTCACTAACTTCTAGCCAGTAATTTCTAGCCTTAAGTCACTTAATTTTCAAGCATTAATGTTACCACCAAAACCTTTAACAACTATTTTAGATATTTTTTATTTGTAGAAACCATTTAAAACGGATTGTCTTTATCAGTCGTCCGTATTAATTTCTTCAAGCAAAACCTGTTTTACAACACTGTTGTCTAATTTAACGGCTGTAAAAGCTTGATGTTCCTTTGCTGTCACAATATATTTTTAAAATTTTTTTTAAAGTTTGAAACTATGTTTTAGAACAAAAACTTTGCTTAATGTTTAGACATTATTCAAATAATCTTATGTAGAAAGAATCTATTCAGTATATAGGCCTATATTCACTTAATAGACAGTCGTATTTTATACCTTATTAACATTTGATTGCATGATTTCTTAATGGCGATCTAATTCTAGAAAATAAGACGTTTTTGATCTTTGTTTTTGTTGAGCCATTGTTTAAAACAAGATTTTGTGACACTTGTTATACACGTTTGATATAGTTGTTTTATGTAAATGTTGAAAAAAGAAATACAAAAAATACAATTAGCGCTTTCAATGGCGGGAATGTTGTGTCAACCACAGACAAGAGGAAGCCTTAACAATGGACTGATAATACTGATAATGCGTGTAACAGTATTGTGTGTAAGTCTCTTTGAATTCAGCATTAAAACAACCCCTTCACGCTCTTGGAGACTTTATATATTTTACGTTCTTGTTATTTACTGCATATTGTTTGCACTATATATATTTATACGCGCTCATAAAAATAAACTGCACAAGTTAGTGCACGTAAAATTTACTTAAACAATCTACTCAATATATAATAATCATATATGAGTGTTTGCACTAGGTACAGAGGCTTTAAAAAACTAGAAAACGTGGTAGGTATATTACCAAAGACATATTACCAATTTCTAATATAGGCTTACGTATAGTAATCTAATAATATACGTTGTACGGCAACTCAAAAATAATATTAAAGCCAGTGAATACGCCTACATGGTCTATTAAAAAATTAATGTATGCATCTATGAATAGAGATTTACGCGTATGAGCATTCAAATAAGCAGAACTTAGGAGTATTATTATTAACACTTAACGATGTGTGTATTCAGTCTAATAATAATACTAATACTACTAATAATAATAATCTTAAAAAAAATTATATTTTTTGGGCGGAGGAGGGAACGTTCATTATGCGCGGTTGGGAGACTTTCTATTGGTCTCCTAGTGTGTGGGACAATCACCCACTAGAAAACCTCCTCTTTTCAGGTGGGGGCCCTCACCGAGTCTACTGTTCGTATTTCTTTAGAGTGGCGCCTTGTATCTCTTCAACCAGGTCCATGTTGTTCACTCTGAATTTTTAATTCCATGTTCCGTAAAGAAGTGGAAGTAAGGTGATTGCGAAAAAATTGTATCAAAATAAAGGCTGATTTTGACTGTAGTACCATCAAAACATGAAGAAAAGTCATTTTCCAAAAAGTGTCTGTGTGTACAATTTTTTATGGCGAACGATAACTGGCACAAATTAAAATTTTTTGCATAAGTGCCCGAGTTGGGGACTCAATGCCTATTGATTTTGGTGAAGATTGGTTAAGGGGAAGGGGTAGTTTACCTGCAACGTTTTAAGTTTTAACAAGAGTAAAGTACTTAATATTGATAAATAAAGTATCGTGAAAAGAAGGTCATAATAATATGGCAGAAAGGTAGATGAAATATCTGCAAATAAAAAGGTTAGTTGAATGGGGAGAGCGTAATTTTCTATAAATGAAAATGATAGGTGAATAGGGAAGAGGTAATTTTTTATATGTATACTACGTTATCGGCAACAAAGAAGAAGTTTATATGGAAATATTTCAACATTTCATTTGTCAAAATTTACCGAAAACTTAAAAAGTTTTAATAAAATATTAACAATTGATACCGTTCAATGCCATGTAACTACGGATAGGCCTACGTAAACAAAATAATTTTTCGTTTTCAGAAATTCACAGATAAAAAACGCCCGGCTATATTCGCTTTCCTTCACGTTGTTTAAATAAAAGAGAGATATATATATATATAACGGATCTTTACAGCTGTCCCCGTTTCTCCGTCCCCAACTTCCATTGTAACCTATCGTAGCATGTAAGTTCTTCTAAATTTCTTGCACCATTGCTTCCGCTACGTCATCTCGCTAACTCCTCCGTGGACGCCCTCATTTCCTCCTCGCCGGTGGTATCCATTCCAATATTTTGCGGGGCCATCTGTCATCTTCCAATCTCTTCACATGCCCTAACCAAGTCAATTGTCTCCTTTCTATTTCGTCTATTATTGTCCTGTCAATATTCATCTCGGCTCCAATAGTCTCATTTCTAACCCTGTCTAATTTTGATCTTCTAAATAAAAGATAATTTCATTAAATTAATTCCATATTTTCAAAATATTAACAACGAGGAACAATTCGTATTTTGACCATTTTTCTCAGCGTTTCTACCAAAAGCATGGTGATATATGTGGTTCCATTCTGAGGTGTAGGCTTATATATTAAAAATAATTTTACAATTAATTAGAACATGGAAGTCATGTATGGTTCTCCATACCGATTTTTATTTATATGTGTACTATGTTATTGGCAACAAAGAAGTAGTTTCTATGGAAATATTTTATGTCAATTTGTCAAACAATTTGAAACTCGATTTACAAGGTGGGGAGACTTTTTTAGAAATTATCGAACCAAATTCAAGTAAATAATTTTAAATATAAATTTTACTACATGGAAGTCATGTGTGGTCTCCATACCGATTTTTTTTTACACTCAATATTCTTTACCTTAAATATTGAATAATTTATCAATTGGAGCACACATTGGGTTATTAAGGAGGACTTTTAATAAGCCGAAGTAATGAATGAAATACATTCTACAAAGAGGTTCCTCCACTAGGACTGCTTACTTAGTGTAAGCCATTATAATGAATATATTAATTAAGGCAACTAAAAAGATAATGCATCAAAGGAAGGTACTCTATTAAAAGGTCTGTTTTTACTCCTTCCCGTACAGCAACTCAGTTTTTGTGTACTCATTTGCAATTTCGTTTCTCTCAGTTTAAAGGTAGGAATATTTATGGCAGTAAAGAACGTCTATTCATTAAAGAAGACTTGGACCAATAATTACTCTTATTTGAATTTCGTGAATCCGTTTCACAGGCAGTCACTTGCTCTATATGTTACTTCTCAATTATTCATGAACGTACTTCATTTTCTCTTTAACACTGTATTTGCTTATGTTTGTACTATAATGTTATTTTCTTTGTTATCTCAATGGCGTTGGAGTTGATTCACTCGGTTCTGGTAGTCAATATTGATAAATTAATTGCAAATACGCTCAAATTCCAATAGTCTGCTATTGTGGTACTTTTTATCTATTACGATCTTCGTCTCCCTTGTTGTTATCACGTACAAAATAATTACGTCATCACTTGGTCAAAGCTTTTGGTCAACGTTACCTTTAGTGTCACAATTATTTGTCATTATGTACACCGTTATCAGACAATGTGTCAGACATTAACTACGCTCTGATAGACAATATTATTCATTTGTTTTGTGTGTGTGTGTGTGTGTGCTAATTAACACATGACTGTGACATTTATTATTAATAAACCCATACATAAAGTTTCATTAACATAATAACATGTTCCTATAACTTAATATCTTATGAACGTAACAGTCTCGTTGATTGCCGTTAGTACTAACATTTCTCTTTCATATATTAATTCATTATGAGAAATTTACTGAAAATTTATTTCCTGCATGCAAAGACATGAATAATTACTTTTAGAGTTAGTAATGTTAAGATTTATTTTGAACTCAGCCACAGTGCGTTTTGAAATAAAGCGTTTGAATGCTAATGTCACAAAATCCGTGGTTAGAAAACACATCATATGTTACATTAATCTTCTCAGATTTTACATTTGCAAAAGACTACCAACTTCGTCTCACAGTTTCCTCTGCTATATAGCCCTATTTCTTTTTTTCTTGTTTCAATCCGCTGTTAATAATACATTGTCATATTAACACATCTAGTCGATAAAGCATAACACTATTGTGCATTTTTTAAACTAAAGATGTGTAGAAAGAACTAATGTGCACAAGCAGTTTTTTAAATATTTTATTTATATAAAATTTGTTGTACTATTATTGGTTAAATATGAAATATTAAGAGAAATAACTGAGAAACCATTTTTAAGTTACTACGTTACACTGTGCTTACTGTGGCTTATCTACGTAAACGTCATTAAGATGGCAAAGATTTCGTTTAAAAATATGGGATTACTTTTTGTTCGTTTGTTTTTGAAATTTATAATTTTAATGTTATATATTTACGTAAGCGTACATTTATGATAACATAAATATGATATATTTAACATATGCAACAATTAATGCATGTCTAAAAAAGACGTCAATAAAGAATACATATAAGCCAACGATTATTTGCTACATTATAACTTTAGCGTTAGAATCGAAAGTAAAATTAAAACCATTTTAACAGAAGACCTGTTTGGGTGGAGAAAAGGAAAAGGAACAAGAGAGGCAATTTTAGTCCTTAGGCTGATAATAGAGAAAAGAATAGCAAAAGATAAAAAGACACGCATTGCTTTTGTGGACATTGAAAAAGCTTTTGATAATGTGCGATGGAAGAAATTGTTTGAAGTGGTTAAGAATGTGAGGATCGGGTACTGTGACTATAAACCGATATGGGAACTATACAAAGATGAGAGAGCAGTAGTGAAATGCAAAGCAGCAAAAGAGAAAGCAAGAATTGAAAATGGTGTTAGGCAAGGATGCAACCTATCACCAGCTCTGTTTAATGCATATATACAGGATGGGCTCGACGTAGTCAACGAAGAATGCAAAGGGGGAATAATAATCTACGAAGAAAGACTAAATATGCTTCGTTTTGCAAATGATATTGCTAAAGTGGCAGAAAATTAGCAGGATCTGAGTGAACGTTTACACAGTCTGGATAAAATATTAACCGAAGGATATAATATGAAAATAAATAAGATTAACACCTAAGTTATGATTTGCGGAAGAATAGAAAATTTGAAGCTAAACATTGCACTGATAGGATCAGGATTTGAGCATACTTGGGCAGTAAAATTACAAAGGATGGCCAAAGTGAAAGAGATAGCAGGATTAGCAGGATGGACCAGGCTAAGATTGTTTTTAACAAAAAATGTAGAATACTAACAATAAGTAGCATCTCTCTTAAAACAAGGTAACGTTTCGTAATGAGTTTTATGTGGAGCATTTTCATGTATGGTTGCGATTCGTAGACAATAGGTATAAAGGAAAAAAGGAAACTTGACAGATTTGAGATATAATGTTATTGCAAGATACTAAAATCAAAATTGTCTGACAGAACTTCAAATGAAGAGGTGCTGAACAAACTAGGTAATGAGAGGTGTTTGTTGAAAAGTATAATTAGAATAAGGTAGAACTTATTGAACATACACTGTGGCATGAAGGACTACTAAAATTGGTGATGGAAGGAACAATAGAAGGTAAAGGATATAAGGGAAGACCAAAGCTGCAGAATTAAAACAAATTATGGATGATGTAAATTGTGAAAGACTGGTGCAAACCAATTTTAGGATTGAAGGCATAAGAAGAAAAACTTTTGCTTTGGCAATCATCAATGCATTTGATTTGTACGTATATCACTCGATTGTGTTGTCCACAAACAGGTATACACGTATGAGTAAGGTATAAGCGTCAGTGTACAATAGACAGGTATATACAATTGTTTTGTACGTTGTTTTCATGTAAACAGATAGAGGTATGTTTGATAAATACTACAATTACCCGCTTATAGTACGAGTTATCAAACAAATACATATTGCACAGCCTCAGT
Organism: Magicicada septendecula; assembly: GCA_034769895.1. NCBI lineage: Eukaryota > Metazoa > Arthropoda > Insecta > Hemiptera > Cicadidae > Magicicada > Magicicada septendecula. Next base: position 271,172,504 of record CM068367.1, read on the forward strand.
TTTGTGGTCACTGTCTATCATTTAAATGGAATTTCAGTTATGGTTCACACGCTCAAAGATTTATTTATGTGCTAGCGTTATTTGCATTCTGTCGTATAGTTGAATTAAAATTAATACTTTCAAAGAGTGTGTGCCTGTGATATGTGTCTCTCTTCGTTTGAATATGGCATGTGTCGTTCCTGTTATGTGGACGTATGTATACACATATTTCCACACAGGTCATGGAGCATGTAGGTATGCATAGTGTTTGTGGTTTAGCTTTGTTACGGAGGCGCCTATAAAATGTGGTATTGTTGGTATTATGAATCGTTTAACAGTCAGAGGGTGTTTACCGCAGTCACACATCACCACATCAGTATGATTTTTAGACACAAAAAGTACAGAAAATTGTATTCGCTCTGTTTAATAACAAAAATCTGACAAAATTAGCCTCGTAAACATGTTTCGAAAGTTTATTTTAACTATCACAGAACATTATGTTAACAGTTGATAGAATATTTTAAACTAAACTCAGCATTTATATTTTTACTTTAAAACGATCTCAGTGAGAATTGGAAACAAAAATTCAAAAAAAAAGACTGTAACATAATACACTGAACAATAATTCAAATCCTACTGAACTGTTCAGAAGATTTTGCATTTGAAAATGTATAAAAGCCCAACCATTTATTGACACAATCAGTTTATAAATTTATTTTCACTCACAATTTATATTGCAGAAAATTGAAGTTGACACATACTTTGAAGAATGATACTATCTGAACTTTCATACGTGAATACATCACTTTACCTAAATCTCCGTAGCTTCACATCGATTAGGAAGATAGGAAAAATTGTAAGATTAAAATGAAAGTCGAAAATTGTATTACAGTATAACGAAAATTTCTTAGTTCGTTAATTGTATATAGGTTGTTTGTAATTGAAATATGGTAAGAAGACTGATTATTAAATGAAAATAAAGTCAGTGACATTACAACAATATATCTTGTACGCTGCCTTCATATCTCTTTTTGGAAACATACTTAGTATATTATTGTTATACACCCCTGTAGTCTTTGACACATACACGTTTCTTGCTCAATGAAGAAGCTTTACTATGAGAACAACTTACAAGCTACACTACTTTCCATTTTACCTTCTAGTTTCGGTTAAAATCGAGAGGTAGAATTTGAATAAATACATCCAAATTTGTATACTTCAGCTTTACATTAGGAGCAATTAAAAAAAAAACACTAAGAACACTAAACAATTTACATGCCTTTCAAAAATACTATTAGATAATTTGGACAGAAACGTTCATGAGAAAACATACTCGTATGATAACCAAAATAAGATATTTGGTCTGGGAGCTAGGAAGGAACTAATGTATCCCGGGGCCAAATTCAGCATCATCATTACAAAACAAAATTTCTGACGTCCAAAGTAGCACTGACTTCTGTATGGAATTATGGTTTCTAGCTCTGATTTTTTTTATTCTTTCTGCCGTTTATTTTTTCGAATGTGCTACTTTAGGCTACTTGCATGGAACAATACGTTTTTCGTTAAAAATGCTGCACAAGAGCAGTTATAAAATTGTATACTATACACTTCTGCGCCTGCTGCATGGGCGTTACTTTTCAAGGATTTATTCTTCATGCTTACATATCAAGCTTCTGTGTTGTCAGAAATTGTAGTTAAAAACTGTGACAAGGCAGCACGTATCAAAGTAATGTAGAACTGAAGGCAGTTCTATCAAAACTAATGTAATAAGGCTTGTACTGAATGCAAATAAGACGCTACATTGGTGAAAGGTGTAAGAGAATAATTTAGAAGAAACTTAATTAACGAGTTATTGGAAAGAGTACCATACTATTTTTTATCACAGTAACGATTACATCATAATATTTTAGCAAGGAGAGTTTACATAATTTGGATACACTACGATCGTGTTTTGTGAATAAAAATCTTAATATCGAGTCCAAATATTTCAATCTCACTGTTTATTAAAGAACTTCAAAACCACGTGGCACTTTACTGACCCCAGAACATAATGCTTGGATATCTCAACACATCACATTGTAAAATACAAACACCGTACATTGCCATCCCTTCGGAAATCCAAACTGTAATTGGATTTTCAATTAATTATTATCGGTTTATGCAAAAGCGTCCATTATTCTATGGACCCCGACGTTTGATCAACTAAACAGTCAGTCGTTATACATTTTTAATGTTTGTGGTAGTAGTTCATATACAGATTGTTATAACTATATTTTTAATAAAATATTCTTCTTTCGTTAAGTCCTGTTGAAAATGAAAATAGATGAATGTTGGTAATGATATCAGTTTTTATTAACTAATAACAGCGGTAAGAAATTATTTATTTACAGATGATTTTTGTTATTCTTTAATTAATGTATTTACATTTCACACACGCCTTTTCAAATAAAGAACAAATTTTTACAACTGGAGAACTGTTGCTACATCGTCATCATCATCTTTACAACACGGCATAGGCAAGGCGCTGCCTGTTCCGCCTTCAAAAACCCTCCAGCCATTTCTTCTTGGGTCTACCCACACACATGTGTCCTATAGGTTTGTATTTCCAGACTTGTTTGGTAAGTCTGGAATCTGACATTATTTCTAACTGTTTTTTCATCCTTGTTTGTAATCTTTTAATTTTTCATTTAAGTTAAAAACTTGTAACTTTTCTCTTATTGCCTCATTTCTTATACGGTCAAGTTTAGAACACATTTTAACTCCTCTTAAGAATTCCATTTGTGAGGCTTGTTTTTTACTGTCTTTTCTTTGGTAGTTGTCCATAGTTCACACTCATAAAACAGTATAGGACCTGCCAAAACTTTGTAAAACTTTAATTTTATATCTAGACGTACTTTGGTTCTAAAAATACGGTTGATTGTTCCACACAGCGTCTGGAACTTTCCCAACTTAACATCAAATCATAATTTCTATCATAGCCAGTATCGTTTCTCAAGTAATTTAAGTGGCTGACCTGTTCTAGAATTTGATCACTAACATTATTTTTGTTCTTATTGGCAACTAACCTTTAAATGCCATTATCTTTGTTTCCAATATTGTAGAGTTTTTAATATTGTATTGTTCGCAAATCTGATGAAACTTAAACACAGATTTTTGCAAATGAGATTCTATATTTTGAAGTACAAACATAACAGATATCCAAATATCTGTCTTGTATAACTTAATAATACGAGGTTTCACTAGACGTTTCCATTTCCTTACCAGATCGTCAGTACAAATGTTAAAAAGAGTAGGTGATGTACTGCACCCTTGTTTAACACCTTGATTGACAGGTATTTGTTGAGATATCCTACAATTATTTCTGACAGCTATTCTTGTTCCATTTTATAGGCCTTGTATAGTTCTTGTAAGTTGTTAAGGGTATCCCTGTTCTTACAATATTTGCCACAACAAATTTGTATCTGCTCTATCAAAGGTCTTCTCAAAATGAACGAAAGCTATATACACTTCTTTATTGAACTGGCGATGCTTCTCAATGATTTGTGTAATAATAAAAGCATTGTCTGTATAAGATCTGATCTTCCGGAAGCCGTTTTGTTCTTTCAAAATAAGGTACTCAGAAATACTCTGCTGACGGTGGTTTATGATCCTTGCATATATTTTGTATCCAGTATCAACTAAACATATTTCTTATAGTTGTGACAGTCATTCCGTTTTTCTCTCATAAAAATAGATACCACCAATCTTGAGGGACATGTTGTCTTTTCCAACACATATTATAGAAATGTAACAATCGAAGTTTAAGCAAGATACCCCCATACTTCAACAATTCTGCATTCAAACCATCCTGTTCTGTTGCTTTTTGATCGTTAGTTATTCCAAGGGCTTTTTCAAGCTCGTCCATTGTTATTAAGTCTCCCTCTTAGGTAACCACCGAGTTGTTGGTTTCTGTATCACTATGCTTTGCTTTCACATTACCGTTAGAGGGCTTTATAATTATCTATACATTCATGTTCGAGAATGATGTTTAAATTTGCTGTATTGCTTTTATTTTTATTCATTTCTTTTAGATTGTTATAGGCTATAAGTTGTTTTCTATGTACATCATTTTCAATGCTCCCTGTAAACCGACTCCACGATTCATCATGTACCTGTTTCACTAAACGCTTAGCTCTGTTTCTTTTTTCTTTATAAATATTTCTAGCTTCATCTGTATTTAGTAGCAGAAACATGTGGTACGTCGTTTTCTTGTCTTCTGTTGCTTTAGTAACTTCATTGCTCCACAGTCTGAGACCCCTTTTACTCCGTATCTTCTTATTTTTACCTATTGGCTCTTTTGATGCTTCTTTTATACAACCTCTTATATTCCTCCATTCAGTTTCTATGTTCTTGTCTGTTATCTATTGCTGTAAATGCTGATTTAAATGAATTTTGATAAACGGTTTTAATACTGTCATCCTGTATAAATAAATATATTTTAAATACCTCCTCTTTCAACTTAATACGAGGTTTATTTCTCTTCCATCGAGTAAACATGACAGTCTTAGTAATAAGGAGATAATGATCTGAATATATGTTTGCACCTTTGTACATATGGACATCTTGAATGTGCTGGCTAATCTTATTATTTGCCAGAACGTAATCAGTTAAACTCCTACTCCCTCTAAGTTTCCAAGTATACTTATTAATACCTTTTTTCCTAAAAAATGTATTAGTAATTTTAGATCATTACTAGTAGCAAATATTATGAGGGAGTCTTCATTACTATTCCTATGTTGTTTTTCAAATACTCCTACTGGCCCTGGCGATGCATTATTTTTAACCTGAGCATTAAAATCCCAACTTACAATGAGGTAATCTGTTCTGTTCTACTTATACATTTGTTCCTGTAATGCTTCATAGAATTCCTCAGTTTTTTCTTTCCGCCCCTCTTCTACTACTGTTAGATAGTTGCAAAGCGTAATTTGTAATATGCAACATATATATATAAAAAAAAAAGAAACTGAAACGGAATTGAAACTGCAACTTTGATTATGGTACTAGTGCGGTGCTATTTAATATGTGCTAAAGATCGATTACACATGTGTTTTTTTTGTTGCTCGTTTATACTAACATTTTTTGTATCTAAGTGAAACATGACTTAAGGCTCAGATTATTAAGTCGTTATATGTATGTTACACTGTAACATAGTCCCAAATCAAGGATTTCAAAACAAACTGATTTGAAGAAACGTGAATTGTTTACACAGTGAAGAACAAAGCATGCTTTCTTTGATAGATTAGCTGAGGCGATTTGAGTCCTTAACAATGGAGAGCAAATAGATTTGACTGTAAACTGAAGAAAATAATTAGATCACTTGATGAGAAGACTACTGGTAAGAAAGTTTTAATCGTTATATGACAATCATTATCGAAATAAAAGAAATGTTCGTAAACGATAGATATTATAAAACAATCTAAAAGAATAGCTTGGATCGAGACCCAGATAACTATTTAGTATTCATACCCAGATAACTCGTATGTAAAAATTACAATCACAATTTACAGACAATTTCAGAAATGAAATCTCGAGAATGAAATGATAACACTTTTAATACACACTCTTAAATAAGTATAACCTGTTGATTTGAATCAAATATACAGAAAATTGCAAAACAATAGCAAAATTAAATTAAATATTTTTTCATAAGCAAAAGTAAGGTATTTTTTAAAAAGCTGTTTCATGTTTCAAAGAATTAATGTATTTTAAAAACACTGTTTACATATCTTTTTGTACAAAACGTTTTCTATACGCAAATCGTGAACGGCTTTGCATACAGAAAAACATATACATTAACAGGTTATATGCTATAAAATTTAAATAAATTCTACCAGAAAATTGCTTTAGACATTAGTAAATTTGTATCAGAAGCCCATGTTTTTAAAAATTCTGTCCACAAAACATTGGTTATCAGAAATATATATTCCATACGTGTATATTTATAGTACCATAGTCAATTACATTTACATTTAACAAGTGTGTTCACAAAATGCGTAGTCAGCTTCTTAATGTAGCAGTTAATTCACTTGTCAATTTCCAAGTTTTAAAGATATTCTACAATAGATTTCACGAAACAGTAACACAAGCTAACCTGGCCCAAAGCCTAACCTACCCAACGCCTCAACTCTTTTTCTGATGGAACGAAGCCACATATTCGGAATTTCACTTCTTACTTGACTAATACAGTTACTCTTAAACGTTATAAAAGCAGCTTTCACAAATAATACGTGCGAACCATTTTTTTCTTTACAGGTAACTTTTACTTCATCCATAAGACTTTGTGCTGCGCCTCCCACACATGTACAGCTATCCTTTATTGTGCTGTTTTTTCCTTTTTAACATTTATTCTGTATTCATTAACGCGGACCTGAAGAGGTCGACACGTTTTGCCTACATATTCTATAAGGTATAAATACTGGATTTTGAAGCGACCTAGTTCAGATAGATCAGCGATATTAGAGTGAGGTTTAAAGGGTTTTTTATTGTGACTGTTGGGAAGTGATCAGTGTGTAAATTAGTACAAAACTGTAATAAGGTGACATTTATTGCTGTGTGCTGGACACGTTTAACTTAAGTTATTGTATAAGAGTACCTCTGTTGCTTTCTAAGTGTCGTTTGTTTCTTATTAAAGTTTGTGATTTGTAACTTCATTGGTGTCAGTTATTCTGTTTTCACTGTGCATTACGGTGATCGGTGTGAACGTTGTAACAATATCTGGTATAGGATTGCTTGAAATTATATCGGAGCTGTTAGAGGAATAAAGAGGTTTTTCTTTCTGTATACAAGTAACATTTTACTCATGTTTCAATGCCATCTTGTTATTCAGTAAAACACAGTATTAAGAAAGTAGGGCAGTTCTCTGAGTGCGCTGAGATGATTGTTTTAATGAAGAAATTTGTGTTAATCCAACAGCACCAACTTTTAAAAGTCAGGTTAAGATACATAAAGAAGGAAAACCAATTAGACCGATTGTTTCTTTTATTAATGCACCTATTTATAAATTATCAAAGGAAGTTAGCAGAGTACTGAAAGAGAAATATGAATTTGGGACAAAATACAACATAGAGAATAATGTAAAATTGATAGAAAAATTAGAAAATATTAGCATTAATGTAAATACAAAATTGATATCACTGGATGTTAAGGACATATTTACTAATATCACAGTAAATAAAGTTATTAAGTTAATAAACGATAATAATATGGGAGAATACAGGTATAAAAAGCAGTTGATGAAAGTAATTAAAGAATGTGTAAATCAGAACTATTTTAGGTTTAATAACAAGTTTTATATACAGAAAAAAGGTTTACCTATGGGGTCTTCATTATCCCCTATTCTTGCTGAAATATACATGAATGATTTTGAAAAGCAATTAATAACTTCCACTAAGTATAAAGACAATATAAAATTATGGTCTAGATACGTTGATGATGTATTAGTAATTTGGGAAGGAAGCATAGAAGAAGTGCATGAGTTTATAAAGGAGGTAAATAATAAGGATAAAAACTTACAATTTAAGGAAGAGATAGGAGGTAAGCAAATAAATTACTTAGATTTAAACATAGAAATTAAAGATAATGAGAAACTACAGTTTGGGATATTTAGGAAAGAGTCGTATTCTGATATAATTATACCAAGAGAGTCTTACCACCCATACAGATATAAAATGGCGTCAATCAATTCCTTTTGTTACAGAGCTCAGAAGTGTTTAAAAGAGACCGGATCAAAAGATAGGGAGTTAAAAACGATAAAGGGAATTGTAAGGAAGCACCAACATAGTGGATAAAGTTATGAAAAGGGTCAACATACAAAAAGCTAAAATAGAACCAGAACAAAAGGTCATTTGACATACATATGCAGGGTCATTGACATACATAGGTTCACATACTAGAAAAATTATAAAATGTTTTAATAAATATGGAGTAGATATAGCTATTAAAAAATGTGAAACGGTATTTGATAAGATAAGGAATAAGAATATAGAAAAAATTCCAGTATTACAGAAAAGCGGAATTTATAAATTAAAATGTAAAGACTGCAACAAAGTGTACCTAGGGGAGACAGGACGAAAATTCGTATGCAGGTTGTCTGACCACAAACGTGGAGAAGGTAATAGAACAACCAATTCGTTATATGCAAGACATTTCATAGAAGACAACCATAAGTTTGTTAATCCTTTGGAAGAATACGAAATTGTAAAAGTAGTAAATAACACAGTTGAAAGGAAGCTTAGAGAGGAGTTAGCAATATTGAAAGAAAGAGAAAAAGGGTTAGACAATTTAATTAATATTAAAATTAAATTTGATAATGAAGAAATATTTTATAACATGATTAAGAAGTAAATAATAGAGGGCAGATAGATAAGATTAAGAATTATATTGCATAGTACTAATTGGATGTTTTAAAATAAGGGTGTGTGACTGACCCACGTGTGTGGAGAGGAAGAGGGTAAGTTTAAAAGTTTAAAAGGATGCACACACACACACACACACACACACACACACACACACACACACACACACACACACACACACACACACACACACACACACACACACACACACACACACACACACACACTGAAACACAATGAATTTACTAGAAAAATATGTAACTGTACAGATGGTGAGACGGAGTTTAGGGGGTGGGGAAGGGTCATTAATTTTTAGTTTGTTGTAGGTGAGCAGGGTGGTGGAGAGGGGTGAAGGGTTGGGTTTCACATATTTCCTGTCTATTCCCGATCTGACGATGAGCTGTGAAGCTTGAAAGCGCTAATCGGAATAATTTTTATATAGTGGTGTGCAACAGTGATCATTCTGATTATGATTGTTTTACATTAAAATTCTGAAACATGTTTTCTTCAGAAGTACAAAATGTTTTTTCAACACTACCAATTAACCAGTAACCGTTTAAAATATTAACTTTTCCTCATAGTCTTCTACTAAAGTTAATATTTTAATTATTTATTTAATTAAACTAATTATGCAACCATTAGTCTTAGCAACAAACCAAAACATTGCGAAGTAGATGGCGGTCCTCAATGAGCTAGTAACGACTGCTCTATAGAACGGAATACTGTTGGGTAACTGTCACATTGTTAGTCCAACTAACACGAGTCGACAGATCGGCAAGTATCCTATTATTGGTATAAGAGTATGTACATGTGTTACAATAAACGTTATATTCAGACAACAATTGTTAAAAATACACAAATAAATACAAATTGTATGTTTACTAACTTAATACTTTATAAGGTCAGCATTATATAATTTATAAGTGTTAAAATGTTGTTAATTCTTTAAGAACTGCAGCATTCCGGTACGGCAGTCATTTTTACATACATCTATTTAATACAAAATATGGAAATTTGTGGTGGACGACACATTCAACAGTTTTATTAAGTAACAAGACTGAAATATATACGCATACTTGTAGATAACAACGTAAAAACTTCATATAACTGTATAAAAATATCAATGCTGTTCTAACTATAAGCCTACCTAAAGACCCATAGATAAGTCAGTAGTAGTAACAATCAGAGTTTATGTAGTTTAATTTCACTGCACGTCATCAGGGTATCCGTTTGTAACCTACATCAGGTAAAGCGTATTGTTCACGTTTCAAGTATCGTTAAAGAGATTTCTCACGTCGAGTTAAACAAGTACTAGTGTTTGACTCCACGCCAAGAGAACACTTTTGTTGTAAATAGTTTGTCTCCATTTATGCTTTGTACGATGCTGTTACTGAGCATTCTAAACTGTAATGTGGTACGCCAAGTGGTAAGCGTAACTTACAACAGCTTTCTGTCACCTGACTAGAAGCGTCTGTTTTAGTCTCTCAGGCCTAAACTTAGCTGCCGCTTCACAGTGACTTGTCAGATTTAGATACAGATTCTTTTCTCCAAAGTTTTTCTTTCATTACTTGTGTTTCTTTTTACGTTACGCCTTTATCTACAAATTGTCGTTAGATTGATGTTATTCACAACTTAATCACACACACATTAGTGAATTTATTAGAGCCGTAAATGAACAGTTAAGACGTCTATTTTTAAACAAATAAGGTATTTAATGAATGCGTGTACGTAGGTTGTTACCATGATGTGCGCTTCAAATACTTTTCCTTGGAAACCATAACGTTTTAAAGTTACCTCGCATAACTTTAAGCTAGTATGTAAATATATAGCCGCAAAAACATATAGTACTACTGTGTATAAAGTGTTCTATTTTACAGCGTTATCGCGCACGTACAGAAGCAGCACATAGACAACGTAATAACGTAGAGAAGCCTCAAACTCTTTTGTGTTTACCCACCCAATATGTGAGACGGAAGTAATGCGTACTACAGTTACTGGATTATTGTTGGTATAACGTGGTCTTCCTTACAAGCAAAGCTTATGCTTAATACCTCCTTGTAAGTTGTAATCGTGTAACAGTTGCATACAACATAACTATTATATTAAGTGCATTACGAAGCTAACAAAAAATCCACTTAACTACCGCCTTTAGCATTATTGCCATTGTTCTTATTAATACCCTTAAATGTATTTGGAACTAAGTTTAAAGTGTTTACCGCTTCTTTCCGCAAAACAATATGAATAAAATTTTACGTGTTGAAGCGATAAATATTGCCACAGTGTCATATCAATACGAGAAAATGTTATTGTTAGACCATCTTCCATCCTATAACGTGTAAGATGAGGTGTTTTAGTTGTGACACACTTTGTCCGTGTTTTAGGCGTGTAAGTAAGATACATATCATAGTACCACAATATTATACTACAATTAAACACACTGAAAATCACAACAATTATCAACTTAACTAGTACCTCTAATTCTTTCTAATCATAGTGTTCTTCAAAGCGTACTTGGCGACTGAATTACGTGTAATGAAGGGGGGCGCACATAAAAAAAAACAAATCATCAGTTGGTGAGCAGAGTTGAACGAGTTTATTTGTTAAGCAGAACAGAGTTAGCCTCTTTATACTTTTATAATTACGGATCAACCAGGGTATTAAATTTTCAATTATTAGATCTAGAATAAACTAAGTGTTAAATAGTCTCAAAATAAATAACTCGAATTGCAATTCATAAGGAAATTTAACAGTAAGCCAAATTAATTAAAATAATTCGGTCGTATGTATCAATACCAGTGTACAAGATCGAGCATGTACAGTGTACTCACAGCGAGCATGCTGTTAATTGTTATTGAGTTTTGTATTTACTCTCACTTATAGCTTAAAGTTTCTAGTAATGCTAAATGTTCATATTTGGTTCTTTATTGATTGTGCGCAACTACCGCTGGGCGTTAATGATAATTAAACGTGTTACTTGAAAATACTGCATTTTATGATGGCGTCGAGTCAGATGGAGTTCACACCACGTGCTTACGAGTTGCAGGTTCGAGCCTCCGCATAGCTTGTCGGATCTGTATGCATCCGTAAGGTAAAATCGTGTGAAGCGCTGGATTCCTGTAGTTTTTTAACGGGTTGTTAGAATTAGTGTCGCCAACATGAAGTTATCGTCCTCAACTTGGAGTTATGGTTCTCAACACTGAATTGTCGTCCCCAACGTGGAACCAAGTTCCTACTGCAAATTCCACAACGTTTTAGTATACGTTCCGCATTATTGCGTTTGCACATTCAATTTTACCACATTTAACTTTGATTTATAATACAGCTATTGCAATCATAAAGTTAAGCTTTAAATTCCATAACAATATCAACTGACATGAAATTACATATCTTTCTTTTCTGATATATCTGTTTTTGGCACAAAAAAAATATTAAACTGACATAAAATTTACATATTTTTCTCCTCTGTATTTTACTGGCTGATAATGGCTTTTGTTGAGAGGCTTCACGTTTACAAGCATGCTACTTCATGATACGTTACAAATTACAATTGCTTCTTTTTTCTTTTTTATATAAGATACATATAATACAGTTACAAAATGACAAAGTAATACAACTAGATAGGCCTACTGGTACAGATTCATATTAGCCAAACTGACAATAAATACCTTGGTAAAAAGGCTCCGCACTTAGTCGTCAACTTGGAGACGAGGAGAAGCTCTGCTAACGGTTATTTCAGCGTGTCGACTGACTAATTTCGCCCGGTTAAAACCTTACTATAGAACGAACGGGACGGACGGCATGACGTCAGGACGTCGAGCAGAGTACGAAAATGGTTCTATATCGCGATTATTTGATTTAATTTTGTTTAATTTGGTGATGCGCCGATCGTTGCATTCGGTGTAAGCCGAATAATTGCAACATAGTGTTCTTTGTCCTAAAAATATAAAAAAAAAACTTTTATATAAGATAAGAGTCATAACAAATTACAAACGTAACACTTTATCGACAATAAACTTGTTACTTTATTCACACCATTATTTATCTGCTGATTATCTCCTTACACTTATAACATACGTTAACTAAACACACTTTAAAACACACACTGACGTATACTTGTGTAGTATACTGTGTGAAGAAAACTACAACCACTTATTTTTATTATTTAGTAGTGATCTTATATAATCAGACTTTTAAAATATCTGTTTACATATTTTTACGTTTTAGGAGTTATATTTTTCTTTTATTATCGTTACACATACCACCCACAAATCTGTGGTTACAAAAATTACTTTTCCTTAATGTCTCATTATTTTATTAAATCTCTTAGTCTTGATAAACGGCTTTACATTTCGTCCATGCGAAACAATTTAATATGCAAAACCAAAAATTTTGAGTAGTTGTGCAGGAATTTGTTTATATACTAGTCTGTGTTTACGCTGGTAGCAAATGCAAAAAAGGAAAATTTTTAAAGTTCTAATTTTTACTAATAAGGAAAGTTCTATTTCTAATAATAATAAGGAAAGGAATTCTGGTACAGAACGAACACAATGACTACACCGCGCGTGTGGTAAGTTGTTAATGAACACATGCTAGCTTAACGGTTGAAAGATTATGAGTATTTGAGCGGCACAGAACGTGAGAGAGCTAAATTCCGTAAGATATGCAAATAATTCAAAAGTCCTAATTTGTTTAGAATTTTGAGAACGGGCCTGTGCTTTGGCTTATACTGCTAAACCTGGTGTCTTTCCTTGAAATCGTACTGTTACTGCTTATGTTACAGTATGTTTTCATTCTGACACTACTTATCTTTACCCATCCTGGTTTGATAAGATTGATTCCCGTTCTTGTAGAGGTGTTTTAGGTCATCCCAATATTTAAATCCCCAGGAAGAGGTATCTGTCGTTCAAATACTAGTTTAGCTGAAGCCATCCAGTTGCATCATCAAAACCATTAGCAGAAAAAAATTTTTTAAGAATTGTATTAATATTAATTGTAATAACGATATTGGCTGACACTAGTTTCTTCTTCTCTCATCGAAACCTTTGACAAAAGTTATTCAAACCACGTGTTAAGTATGTAGGATTACATGAGGCTAAAGTGGTGTCGTACACGCTTTACAAAGTCCCAGAAGATGATAAATTTCTTTAAAATCTTGCTATTTTAAACCTATTCTTTGTTCTATACTTACATACATACTAGTACAAAAAACTATCACCAGGAAATATGTACAAAGAGAAGGAAAGAGGCCTGCATACATTTGTATAAGGCAACGACACTGCCAGCATTGTTGAATGGCTGTGAAACTTGGGTTCATTCAAATAAGAAAACATCTTAGTAGGCTATAGGCATGGGAGATGAGATTTGCGATCTGTTAAATGCTGCATACGACGTGATAGACTCTACAATGAAGGCATACGTTTTTAATATCCAAGGTCGTATCGGCAGAAAACAACGAGATATTGATTGCTCATTTCAGTACGATGCCAGATGGCAGGAAGTTTGGCAATACAAACCTATTAGACAACGAAGCGTAGGAAGACATAGGAAGCGTTGGTGAAGTGGATAAATTCCTTTGAAACCGGTACAGGTGATTCCCTTAGTCCCTGATAGAAGAAGAAAAAATAAGATAAACAATCAACATTGTTTATCTATAACAATGAAATAAGTAATAAAGTTTACAGAGCCCAGTCTTTAACAATTACTTTTACTAATGTTTACATAGTTAATGTTTTAATATTTTTGGTTTTAATTATTTAAAATATGTAGATATTTTAAGATTATTTGCAACGTTTTACTTCTTGTTTTGCAGATAATGCTATGGGTTTCTAAATGTATCAGAGTATTTGAATACGTAGAGTAGAGAGTTCTGGGGTTTTTGTTTGTATCTCTTTAATATTTATCCTTTGTATTAAATATTAACAAGTTTTATTAAATAAATTAACATTATTTTTATGTTACTAAATGTATACATTTTACTGTTGTAAAGATTTTTACATAAATAATAAAACTTTATGTTACAGTAAAAACGTCAGAGTCTACATATTCGATGTCTGAGTAGGCGGTAAACCATAACAAGGGTTTGAATTCGTCAGTCTCTTTTTGTGACGTCTCCCTTGTTAAGACATCACAAAAGTCGGGAACTTGTTCAATTCGTTACCTGTTAATTAAACTAGCTGCCGTTGTTAGTAAAACTTCCATACTAACAAATTATAACACATTATTACATAGGAAATAGACAAGGATTGCATAAATTTATTCACTCGCTAGTTGTTAGCAAAACATCTCTTTATTATTATTAAAATCTCATGGTTTACTTTGTTTTTTTTTAAAGAATTTTTACTCTAGTAAATTCAGCGTTTAATGCTGTAACAATATTAGATGTCTTATTCTTTTTATCTCAAAAGTATTCATCTAGAAATTGTTTTAAGTACCTCGGATCCGGGACTGAACTTTGTTAAGTCTTAATTTATCACAACTTTAACCAAATTATTTGAAGAATAATGTTGGTTGTAAACTATAGAATTACCTTACATTTAGATATCGTGATGTTACTACTACTTCGTTACAGAAATTACAAATCTTATAAGTTATTCTTTACATTATCAAAAGTTCTTTACTGTTCTTTTGTTACTTCTATTTTTTACAAATGTTATGTTTGGATATCACCTGAATTTAACATGAGGTTGTTGTGGGGTCCATGATGGTCATCTTCTGTCGTCTTCTAGGGTGCGGTACATGGTTCCTCTTGATGCTACATCGGGTTGATTATATCTGGTAGTCTCGACGATCGGATTTTTTACTTGAAGTTCATACTGTTGTAGTTTGAGTTTTCCACTTCTGGAGTTTGTAGTTCACATTTTACACCTTAATTATAGTTCTCATTTTGCAGTACTAAAGTCTGGTAAGTTACATATCTTACCACTTACAGTTTTATTTTTTTAAGAGATGTGTCGGCTAAGTTTTGCTTTCTTTTTTTTTTATAACTCTTCACACACTACATTATATATTTTTTATATTTTTCCACGCTACATTTCTCAAAATAATATCACCACAAACTGGATATACTGTTTTTAACGGCATACACCTACGTGTATGTGGACAACACAAAACTGACATCTTTACATGTCGAAGTTCCACTAGCGACTGTGTGCATAGTTTAGTGGCGAGGGGTCAGTAAGTTGGCGCGGTTTTACGCACTGAGAAAATAGTTCGTTCTTTTATTTAGTATTAATTATTCATTAATTAAATTGTTAATTATACTTTATGTTAACTTTGTTACGAATTAGAAATTTCCTTATTTATATAGTCGTATTTTAAATAATTAACGTAATTATTAATATTATTTAAATAACACCGTTCTTTGCGTGTTGGTACGGGACAATTTCAAGTTGATTCAGGAATCTAGGTATAGGTAAGGGGTGGATAATATTCTTACTTGTTAGAAAGCAAAATTTTTTATTTGTGCGATTTACGATATTTTTTAAAATCGTCACACTCTTATGCAAATTTTTGCGTCATTGACACGCCTAGTAATCTTTTGACTACGACGTCGTATTTTTTTATATTTTTACTGTTGTCGCTTGGGTGGTACATTTCAACTCTAGTATACTACGGTCCCGTTTGGTCTCATGGAAATTGTTGTTATTAATCCGATATCCTATTTACTCCGTAAATTCTATATCAAAATTACAGAAACACTAAAAACGAATAAACAGATATATAGAAGTACTGGCTTGTGGCACTATCGAGTTAGTATCTCAGTCTTGTATTCGCAGCTGTCCTTCAAGACTGCATTCATAAACATAACGAATGCTTGTTAGAGGAGGACAAGAAACAAAAAAGTAATTACTGGAAGTCAGGAAACACAAAAAAATTGTGGTTAAAAGTATTTCAAGGAAGTTGGAAGTTTTTTAGAATCAATTAATTTGGAAAAAACGCTTGTATGTTATAAATTGACAATTACTAAAGAGCGCAACGATATTATAAAATATCTTTCTAAATTGAATACGTTTAACATTTTAGTGTTTTCGTGTTACTTTCACTAAGAGTGTCATTCATTGTCCCTCTATTTAATTCATTACCTAAAATTTGGTTGTTTTTATAAATCTAAAGGTACTAAAAAGACATTTATTGTTTTTAAAGACGGCGACGATTTCTGACTACTCAATGAGTAAACACTTGAAAGTGGAATACTGCCATAATGACAGCGTATTTATAATTTAATTTTTAGTTATTATATTATCTTATTTCAGTTCCGTCCACCAGTTCCATCAGTTAATTTTTAATACTTATTGTTACGCTAACTACTGAAAGAACGTGCAATGTAAATATTTAAGTATATTCCTGGCTCGGAAAATAGTCGCTATGTATGTTTTGCAAATATAATTTCAAGCAGGTAATTATGAACACTTCCTTTCTCTCGGTAGACAGTACTGCGTTGTAGGAAAATAGTTCTTTTATTAAGTTACGCAGCAACGGAAACACGTGTCAGCTGTAATTTAGAAAAATATTCTGTAATAGTTTGTACAGATAGAAAATAACATTGGTCACTTTTTATAAGCATCAGGAAAGTAAATTACAATTAGTTGTTTCAGTAGAGAAGGAATGTGCATCCCCCACGTACCAAACAATGAACTGACAGCTCTGCAAGTGCTCGTGACAGCATTGTTTGTTAAACGCTTTGTGTTACACACCCAAACAACCGCCAAAATACTTACAGACATTTTTAACTTTTGATATGCTTGTTAAAAAATTCCCTCGAAGATACATTTGTAAAGCTTTGTATTCAAGAATAAAATATAATATATTTCTTAACATTTCAAATGAAACAAGCATATTAATGAGAATTAAATATAATATAATGTAATAAAAAAAATAGTTGTTGTAATCGTGTTTTGCTTTTACAACAATTTTCAACAATTTGCAAATTTCAACAGGTACATACACTTCGCCTGGAAAGAAAGATTTTAATTGAAGTAAACGTACTTGAAAAATGAATGTAATAAAAACGATTTTTTTTTTCAAAGAAAATTATTGCTTTTTATAAAGTAAATTCGATTGTTAATAATATTATCAATACTATACAAGTATTATCAATAATATTAATATGTGATAAAGAGTTATTTACATTATCAGTACCTACTCCTCTGTGTTACTTATAGACTATTATTTGGTTTCTTAAGCGACAGTAAATTATCATAAAAAGGGAATAATTGCACAAATTCTTTTGCTTATTGAGTAAAACTAGGTATAACGTTTAGAACGAGTTTCCAGTAGCTTGCCTTAGTTAAGTACCAAACGAACTTATCACTGCTTCAACATGCTACTGCCTAAAGTCTAATATGGTCTCTGTAATGCAAGTAGAAAAATTAAGTTAATGTCCCTCATATAGATAAAATTTCTTGCCTCTTGCAGTGGGCTTTTGCAGTAAAAAGATACTACGAACATATTCAGTACGTTCCAAGATTCAGTAAGCAGTTTTCATTTACGGTTTGTTTCTAGAGTCGAATTCACGGCAGTAAGCAGTTTTCATTTACGGTTTGTTTCTAGAGTCGAATTCACGGCAGTTTGCGTACTGAAACTACCATACCCATTTCTTCTTCTTCTTCTTCTTCTTCTTCTTCTTCTTCTTCTTCTTCTTCTTCTTCTTCTTCTTCTTCTTCGTCTCCGTCTCCGTCTTCTTCTTCTTCTTCTTCTTCTTCTTCTTCTTCTTCTTCTTCTTCTTCTTCTTCTTCTTCTTCTTCTTCTTCTTCTTCTTCTTCTTCTTTTCTTCTTCTTCTTCTTCTTCTTCTTCTTCTTCTTCTTCTTCTTCTTCTTCTTCTTCTTCTTCCTCTTCCTCTTCCTCTTCCTCTTCCTCTTCCTCTTCCTCTTCTTCTTCTCCTTCTTCTTCTTCTTCTTCTTCTTCTTCTTCTTCTTCTTCTTCTTCTTCTTCTTCATAGTGCTCTATGCCCTATGAACATAGGACGCTGGATATCGACATGGTGATAACAACTCAGTTTGCCGCTTTTCGGAATAGTTAACGATTTCCCATAGGCCTACTGTTATCGATATGTCTTGTGCTGTTACTGATGTACATGTCGCCTTACTCAGCTTTCCCTGTCTTCCATGTTTCCTCCTTTTTAATGACTTGGAAAATATTATACTTAATTGTGTTTCATCATGTTTTAAAGTAAGTCAATTTTTTATCTTTATTTTACTTATAAATCTGTATCTGTGTATCTGTTTTCTTATCTTGATATTTGTATACATCTCATGGATTCTACATTTGTTTTTATTCGTCCCAGCATCTCAGCTGGTAATGTGATCTGCACAACTAATCTAGAGTGCATTTCGAAAAATCTACATTTCAAATGTCTTTGTTCTGTGATTCTGGCTTCCGACACCGTTCATACTTCCATACCGTAAAGCTGTGTAGAAAATATATAAAATGTTTACATTTTTAGTACAAAATTTTAGACAAAGCGTGTGATTTAAGAATGCACAATTTATACTAAAAATGTAGTGTATGTTCTTATTTGAAAAATGTAACACATCAATTTGTATGGGTTCCCAGCTATATGCAGATGACATAGATCTTATTCAAGAAAATGAGGATGATTTACAAAGAGCTATGTTTCAATTACAAGGGTAGCAAGAGAGTACTCACTGACAATTTCTGTGAGAAAGACTAAAACTATGGGCTTTAAAGGTAAATATCCAGTGAGGACTAAGATAGTTATAAACAACAGAACTTTAGAACAAGTGAGTCGTTTTATATTCCTTAGATGTACTGTAAGCAATTAATCTGAACATGATATAAAAGAGAAGATAAATAAATTTAGAAATCTTAGTGCGTGTCATTACGATTATTTTCTAAAACTTCCGGGCTGATGCAATCTTCTCTGGCGCCTGATGTGAAGACGGCCGTCCGGTGTTCGGAGGCCCTTCCCCCTCGTCTCTATGGTTTACCGAAGATCCACAAGGAAGACGTTCCGCTGAGGCCCATCGTCAGTGCTATTGGCTCGCCTACTTACACCTTGGCAAAGCACCTCACTGGATTGCTCAAGCCGCACATCGGGCAGACGGATTCTTTCGTCCGGGACTCTTCTGATTTCCTTCGGAGGATCCGGGAGTTGGTGCTGGAGCCTGGCGATGTTCTCGTGAGTTTTGATGTGGTCTCTCTTTTCACCATGGTCCCTGTTCAGGAGGTCTTGGGGTATTTGGGTGACCTGTTCTCGGCGGACATCACTGCTTTGTTCCGGCAGGTTCTAACAACGACCTACTTCCAGTGGAATGGCGGCTTCTATGAACAGTTGGATGGCGTCGCCATGGGAAGTCCTCTCAGCCCTGTGGTTGCAAACTTCTATATGGAGAAATTTGAAGAGTTGGCAATTTCATCTGCGCCTCTGAAGCCGAAGTGTTGGTTGCGGTATGTGGACGACACTTTCGTGGTCTGGAGCCATGGGGATGAAGAGTTGGAAGGCTTCCTTGGACATCTGAACGCTGTACACCCGCGCATACAGTTTACGATGGAGCGCGAGAGTGGTGATCAATTGGCTTTTCTGGATGTGTTGGTCCTGAAAAGGACCGATGGCAGCTTGGGACATAAAGTTTATAGGAAGCCAACGCACACCGACAGATATCTGCACAAGACCTCCAATCATCATCCTAGGCAGAAGAGGGCGGTGCTGAAGACTCTGGTAGACCGGGCGAAAAGAATCTGTGAGCCCCAGTATCTCGAAGATGAGTTTCGGCATCTCGAGAAAGCACTGCAGTCCAACGGCTATTCT
The DNA here is from genome assembly GCA_034769895.1 of Magicicada septendecula. Lineage (NCBI taxonomy): Eukaryota > Metazoa > Arthropoda > Insecta > Hemiptera > Cicadidae > Magicicada > Magicicada septendecula. The sequence goes on from CM068367.1 coordinate 271,192,644, forward strand.
GCTGCGGAGGTTAGGAGAGCTGCCCGGCCGAGAAGATCTGGTAGGCCGGACCAGTCGGAGTTGCCTGAGGTTGTTGGCTCTGCTGTCTTGCCCTACATCCGTGGCGTGACTGACCGCATCGGCAGGTTGCTGAGTAAGCGGGACGTCAGGACGATCTTTAAGCCAACCAAAAAGATCCAACAGTTCCTGCGACCGGTGAAAGACGCCAGTGATCCACTCTCGTCGTGCGGGGTGTACAGTATTCCTTGTAGGTGTGGCCAGGTCTACATAGGCACCACGAAGCGTAGTGTCCGGACGCGTCTCTCTGAACATCGGAGATACTGCCGCCTGGGCCAGCCGGAAAAGTCAGCAGTTGCTGAACACGCTCTGTCCCACGACGATCACCGGGTGATGTTTGATGAAGCCCGCGTGTTGTCTTCTGTCCGGGGTTACTTCACTCGCCTGCATCTGGAGTCCATCCATATTCATAAGAATGCGTCCGTCGCTATGAACCGCCGAGTGGTCAGAGCTGTTGGGTTGAGCGTCGTGAGACGACCCAATGGTATCCTAGTACCGAGCCTCCGGTAGGGGCTCCTGCCTAGTGGTCCTGTCCAGACGGAATATTGTTACTTAATTTTTGTGGTCGCTACAACGACATGCTCGTACTAGGTCGACTAGTACAGTATTTGTCGAGGCCGTTTCCAAGATTCAACTGGACGTATTCGGTACTTGCCAAGGCCAGCTATGAGTGGGTTTGTCTGGGTCCTCGCAGCTCGGACGTAAAATTTACGTGCAAGTCGCCTTGCGGTGTCATCCAAGGAGCGGACACCGAGTCCTCTTCTCAGGAGACGAGAAGAAAACCGATAGGGGACTTTGGCCGCTAGCCGAAGCCCTCTATCGAGAACGCTTTGCAACCTTCTTTTATGAACGGTTGCGAGGTAACCCCAGACGGGAAGAGCGTAGGTAATGATCGGCAACAGATACGCGTTGACAATCAACTTACCCAGCTTGCGGGTCATAGCCTTGTTGGCAAGTATCGGAAACAGTTGTCCGAGACGAGCAGACGCTTTCTTTCGCATCGTCTCAGCGTGGGTACGCCAGGTGAGCCGACGATCAAGGTGGACACCGAGGTACTTAACTTCCCTCGACCAGGGCAGGTACGTTCTACCGAGTCTCACTCGGCCTCGTGGTTCTTTCCGGCGCTTTGTGAATAGCACCGCGGAGCTCTTGGTTTCGTTGACGGCAACTTTCCAGCTTTCCGTCCACGTCGAATACGCATCGAGTGCGCGCTGAAGTCGTGGGATAGCAAAGTCTGCGTTCCGATCGGAGGTATAGACCGCCGTGTCGTCGGCAAACAAAGCCATCTGGACTCCAGGCTCTCTGGGTGCGTCGTTGACATACACTGAGAACAGGAGAGGCCCTAGCACGCTACCTTGAGGTACCCCGGCTGTGATACGTCTCTCGGAAGAGACGTGGTCGTCTATTCGCACGCAGAAAGTCCTCTCCGTCAGAAAGCTAGCAATCAAGCGAAGGTAGCAATCTGGGAGCTGGATTTCCCGGAGCTTGAACAAGAGCCCGTCATGCCAGACACTATCAAAGGCCTTTTCCACATCTAGGAAACAGGCGACAGTCTGCTCTTTCCGACACCCGGCGTCCGTGATGTATTCCACCAGTCTCATCAGCTGATGAGTGGTGGAATGCCCCACACGGAAGCCGAACTGTTCGGGGACCAGTACATCGAAATTTCGTAGATGATCTAGTACTCTCCGTTGTACGAGACGTTCGAGGACCTTTGACGTGGCTGACAGTAGACTAATGGGCCGGAGGTTGCCGGGACGGGAAGCGTCCTTTCCCTGCTTCGGGATCACTATAACCGTTGCCTTACGCCATTTCTGGGGAAAATAGGCCAGTCTAAGACACGCGTTGAACAGCGCGACCAAGAAAAGTACTCCTCGCTCCGGGAGTCGAGTAAGAGCGGCTTTCGAGACGCCGTCCGGGCCAGGAGCTTTTCTCGGCACGAGTTCAACGAGCCGATCTGTGACCTCTTCCCTAGTAATGGGTTCGGGCTCCGTAGTGATCGGAAGAGATAGAAAGTCTTCCACTTCGTTCTCGACTTCTTCGTCGAAGTCCCAGTCCATGGGCGGGTTAGGTGCGAACTGTCGCTCAAAACACGCGCCCAAGTACTCGGCCTTCGCCTCCGGGCGAGCCAGGAGTTGACCGAAAGGTCCAGCAATGGCCGGGATGCGAGGCCGGCGCCTCTTCCCTACCAACGCCGAAGGTATCCGGTAAGGGCTACTTTCGTCCGATCCGTCCCCTGCCTGGGCCACGGCGAGTTCCCAACAGCGTCTCCGGTAGGCCTGCATTTCACGACGTAAAATGCCGGTCGCCCGGTTGTACGCTGCCTTGTCGGCCGGGTCACGGGTCCGCTGCCAGCGTCTCCGGAGGCGATTTCTCTCGCAAGCGAGAGCACTCGTCTCCTCTGGGATCCGTTGCCAGTGGGGCGTGACACCAGGCTTCATCCTGGAAGACGCGTCGATCGCAGATACGACAGCCTCGTCAAACGCGGCAACTGCCTCGTCGACTTGGCGGACGGTTTCGAGTGGTCCCGCGTCTGGCAATCGGCGACTTAACGCCGGGCCATAGCGGTCCCATTCTACCACCTTCCTGACATCTCTGCGTACGACGTGCTGGGTAGCGACGTGTATCAGGATGGGGAGATGATCGGACGATAGTTCCGTTAGCGCGGACACATGGACCGGACAGTCAATTCCTTGAATCACCGCTATGTCCAAGACATCGGGAGCCGCGTTGCGTTGTGAGGGGTAGAACGTAGGTTAGGTAGGCCCAATCACTTGAATCCTGCGAGAATCGGCAAACCTGCGCAAACGTTTCCCGTTTGGGGCAGTCAAGCGACTGTTCCAATCGCGATGTTTGCAGTTCAGGTCGCCGGCCATGATGACCCTCCTGTGTGCATCGAACGCGACCGCTAGATCGGGGTGAAGGAGCTCTTTTTGCGGCGGTTTATACGCCGCGACCATCTGTACACCGCCTAGAGTGTTCAACAACTCCACAGCGGTGCCTTCGAGGTGAGTCATTGCAGGCAAGACGACTCGGTGATGCTCGAGAGTGAGCCTCACCGCGACGGCAGTACCGCCACCAGCAGTGCCCGGCCTGTCGTTTCGATAGCACACATAGTTGGCCAGTCGTAACCGACTCGCAGGAGTCAAGTGGGTCTCATTGAGAAGGACTACGTCGGGTTTGAGTCGGGCCAGTAATTCTTGGAGTTCCTGGATCTTGTTGGACAACCCGTTGGCGTTCCAGGAAAGAATTGAGAGATCTCGTTTGAGGACCCGACTCATAGAAAACCTACACAAGTGGCGGCTTCCACCAAGAGCATGAATCTCTCGGTTGTATCGGCAGTCTCCAAGCGGGAGCGGATGGACCTGAAGGTCTGGGCAACTTTGCGGAGGTCGAATTCCGCAAGGAAGTCTTTGACGACCTGATAGTCGTCTGGTACGGTTTTTGAGGCAGAGTGCCCGGAGACTGTTTGCGCATAAGAGCGCCGAGGCTTGTCAATCGGGGGATTGGTGGAAGCCAGGGGTTTCTTAGGGCCAGGTGTAGCGCCTCTAGCGGAGGTGCTAGGAAGAGGGACAGATGCGATAACGTCGGTCTTCACGCGCTGCGCAGGCTGTCTGGACTGTGCGGCTGGGTTGGCAGGAGCCCGGGATCTAGCGCCACGGGGCTTACGTTGCCGCTTCTTTTTGCCTGCATTAGGGAACCGCGGGGGCGGGAGGTCGGGCGAGGCTGCTTCTAAAGCAGGGGCAGGATTCTCCGGTGCTGGGGAGGGTTGAGAATTCTCAGGCTCCACAACCGAGATGTTTGGCAGTGGCTGGTCTGTCTCACTTTGTTTAGATGCCGCGAGGTTACGGCGCTTTTTCGCCTGAGGCGGGACAGGGGCCTGGGAAGGAGCCTGAGATGGAGATGCCTGAACTACAGGTGTCTGCTTCGGGCCTTAACTACGTTTCCGTTGCCTGTTGGCAACTGCAGCGAAAGTCACGGCAGCCGTAGCAGGAGGCGAAGGGCCTGGCTGCTCGGTAGCAGGTCTAGAACCAGCTTCCGGATGCCTCGGTGGTGGCAGGCGCCCTTTCGGCTTTCGCCGCTCGAGCTCCCGCTGAAACACCGGACATGCCCGGTAGTCGGCGGGGTGACTTCCGCCGCAGTTGATGCACCTTTTGAAAGCAGGGGCATCGCAGTGTTTACTAGCGTGAGGTAGAGAGCACCTCACGCACGCCGGAGCGTTTGAACAAGTCTCTGAATGGTGCCCGAAGCGTTGGCACTTGTAGCACTGAGGCAGAGCCCCGGGAGCGCGGCTTCTTTCCACTTTTACGCGGAAACCAAAAAGCCGCGTAAGAGAGAGTAGGCTTGCGCCTGCCTCGCTGTTCTCGACCATGATGCGGACCAGGGGAATTGGACGCCTTGGTCCGGCGGGAGCAAATACCCGATGTACCGCGCGAACCGGATAACCCAGCTCGCGCAGCTCATCGAGGATTTCCTCGAGAGGAGAGTCCACGTCTAAGCCTCTGAGCACGAGGGACAGAGGCTTCACGTGTTTCGGGGTAAAGGTGTGGTATTGCAGGTTGGCTGATTCGACGAACGCCATGACGCTGCGGTACTCGTCCATTCCACGGACAGCGATTTTGACAGTGTCGCCCCCAAGGAGCTTCAGGTCAACGCTGGCCGGGGAAAGTCCGGGAGCCACTATGAGTCGCCGGTAGAAACCGGTGACGTTGTTCACGCCGTGAACGAACACGGGCGGGATGCGACGAATGACCGGCGGTGCTTGGGCAGCGCCGGGCACAGTCGGCCCCGAGCCGGATTCGTCATCGGCGGGGACAACGTCCATGGCGGACGCCGAGGAAGAGGTTGAGGAGGACCGGTTCCGCCTCGGTTTCTTAACCGGGCGCCCCCGTGGCCCAACCGCCACGAAAGCGTTGGTCTCGTCACCGGGCAGCGGAACCGTCCGGGGATCGACAACTTGGTCCGCATCCATAGCCGGAGAACACGGCGAATCGCTCGTGTGGGGTATGGAAGAGGCGAGCGACTGCGTGCTCGTTGACGCGCCCGGAGCGGGCATTTCCGCCAACGAGCGGGAGGTTTGCCGACCAGAGGCAGCCAGGCTGCCTCCGGCGGTAACCAGGGACCTAGGGTCCGGCCCGAGCCGGATCGCAAGCGGGACTGAAACGCTCAGGCTTACTACGAGCTGGGCAAATGACCGGCTTCGTTAGATACCTCCCCTTACCAAGAGAGGTGTCCACCGGCCTCTTTACCTAGGCGATATCCAAGCTCGCTTACCACTGGTGGGGGCTCGCAAGGATCGTCCTAGGCAGCGCTACCTAAGAGCCTGAGCGTCAGCGGGCTAGATGCGCTGCGCAACTAACAGCTCTGGCAGGCTGGAATTGCTTCCTTTCCCACGGCGGTTGGTGGTCCTGAAAAGGGTCACTTGGCTGGTGGCCCTTAGAAGGTCCGACGAACGAACTCAGCTGTAGTGCTGGCTACTCAGTTCACCAGCCAGCTGAGTTGCAGTCTTCTGTCTTCTAAGGCAAGGTGTCCAGCAAGCAGGGCAGCAGATGTGCGTCTGTCCTCAATTCGAAGGCAGCAGGGCAGCAGCTGTAAACAGCGAGAAAGCTTCCGATGTCGTCCAGAGAGAGAGCAGGTCCTTCCAGAGCGAGCAGCTGAAGCGAAGTGCCACGGACACGTTATGAACCGCCGATTTGCATTGCATTATGGATGCGGGGTGTCTTTGCGCCCGTGGCTTGATTGCAGCATCTGGATCGTGTCCAATGGCTGCCAGAAGTAAACATAGTGCTGGTACATGTCGACTGGTAACCTAAAACTGGAAAAGGAAACCGCCAACCAGTTAACTGAGAAGGCGGGGGAGTATAACTGTTATTTGTTTAATGCACTGCCGCTGGTACCGATTCGAGCAACAGATGTTGCCCGTTTCAAGTCCAGTCAGCAGACGCCCTGAGGGCGTCGGTCGCTCCCCGCGAGGAGGAGAGCCTCCGTGCCAGTGAATGATGACAGCGACAAGCAGCCGGCTCAGCGTGCTAGGAGGTGGACAGGAAGGAGAGAAGGACAGTTTGGTGAAATACTCTGGTCTAGGACTGATGATTACTTGTTTGTATTTAATTTAAAGAGGATGGCGTTATGGCGGGTCATCAAGAAGCGCCCGAGGGCGCTTGACCCGAATGGGCGGTGGTGGTTCTGATGCACTGATGGTTCGTAGGTACGGGAAGGTGGAGGTCGAGGCTTTAGCAAAGAGAGTTAGAGCCAGCGACCGGACAAAGGAAGTCAAGGTAGGAACACGGAGACCCCTTCGAATCACGTCGTTCCTTACAAACCAAGGGGACCCCGTCAAGGATCGGAGTGTTCGGGACTGGAAAGCTTCCAGCCTACATCTGTTGGTGGTGGATAAAAGAGACCACCAGGCGGGTGCCGCATAGGTCAATACAGACCTGAGAAATAGTAGATAGATGGTAAGTTTCGTGCGCATGGCCAGGCGGCTGCGACACGAGAGGAAAGGAGATAATTTGGCTCGGACGCCGCGAGCCTTGGCAAGGGTTTCCGTCACGTGGGCGTTGAAGCAAAGGCGACGATCTAGTCGAACGCCTAAATACTTCACCGATTCTTTGTAGGCGATGGGTCTCCCTGCTAGGGAGAGGGGCTGGCATCGGGAGATGGACTTACGGGTGAAACAGATCGCCTCGGATTTCTCCGTGTTGATCGTCACCCGCCATTTCCGTAGCCAGTCCGGAAGCTGGTTCAACTGACGCTGCAGCTTTGTACTCGCAAATCGCGGGGACAGGGAGCTGCAGTGATACATAGCATCGTCAGCGAACAAAGACAACGTGACTCCGGGCAAGACAGGCAGGTCGTTCGTGTACACAAGGTACAGAACGGGGCCGAGGACAGATCCCTGTGGTACGCCGGCGGCGACTGGTCGAACTGTAGAACAGGACCCGTCGACGCTCACCCTGAAGGTTCGGTCGCTGAGATACGACCGGAGGAAAAACACTATGGTCGATGGTAGAGGGGAATTGGCAAGTTTGAAGAGAAGACCTTCGTGCCAGATTTTATCGAAGGCCTTGCTCACGTCCAACAGTACGGCGGCCGTAGCCGCTCGCCTGTTGGTGGCGTCTGACAAGTGCGTAACAACGCGGACCAATTGAAGCGTGGTCGAGTGCTCTCTGCGAAACCCGAACTGTTCGCTGCGGATGAAACCATCTAGCAGCGGCGAGATGCGAGCCAGCAGGAGACGCTCGAACACCTTCGAGATGACTGGCAAGAGAGAGATTGGACGATAGCTTTCAGGAAGCATGCGCGGCTTGCGAGGCTTCGGAATCATTACGATGTTGGCTGATTTCCACAGGCGGGGAAAGTACTGTAGCCGGAGACAGGAGTTAAACAGCTCAAGAACGAGGTCAACGCCTGAGGCCGGGAGATTTTGTAGAGCAGCGGCCCCGATCCGGTCAGGACCGGGGGCGCGACGGCGATTTAGTCGGCAGATAGATGAAACTAGTTCATCCCTGTCGAACGGGAGGGCTGGGATTTCGGGAGGGCGTGAAAAATGTCCAGATAGGAAGTCACGGACTGCTGCCGAGTGGGCAGGGTCCGAGACGCCTTGGTGAACAGTAAATTGCACCTCCATGCAGTCGGCGAAGACCTCGGCCTTGCCTTCTGATGAAGATACAACCCCGTTCGGAGTTTCAAGTGGGTTGCGAGTTCTCTTCTCGCGGGTCAGTCTACTCGCCGCTCTCCAGACGGAGGCGTGGTCGACTTCAAGAGACTCAAGGTATGAGTCCCATCGATCAGAGTTTACGTCCCGCAGTAGCTGCTGGACGTAAAGAGACTGGGCCTGAAAGCGCCTTTTGACGCCGGGATCACGGGTTCTTTGCCATCTGCGGCGGAGATTGCGCCGTAGCCAGATGGCGTGGAGTACTTCCGCAGGTAAGGCCGATTTACGATGATTCACCTCGAGAGTATATGTGTGTCGATCCATGACACCTTGGACCAACTCCTGAAGATGAGTGGCTCGGAGATCCAAATCGTCACAAGTGACGACCGGGTCCGCGGGGAGTGATGGTAACCGCCGTGAGAGCTCATCATGGTAGGAGCGCCAGTTGACTCTCCTAACAGTCTGAGCGGGAGGTCGGGGTGAGGCCGACAGCTCACGGGCAGTTATAAAAAGGGGATTGTGATCGGATGAGAGATCCGACACTGACGAGACCTGGATGTGATGGGTCACGTCCTTGGCTATGACAATGTCAAGGACGTCCGGTCGATGACCGGAAAAGGGGAAGTGAGTAGGGTCTTCTGGGCCGATAACTTGAAGTACCGGGTCGTCGGAGACGAACCGATACAGAGATTTTCCGTAGGCGTTGGCTACTCTGCTGTTCCAGGAGGGATGCTTGGCATTTAAGTCGCCGGCTACGATGGTTGGTAGGGGATGATCGAGGAGAGCGTCCCACTCCTCGGGCGGTGGAGGTAGCCGCAGGCCGGGCCGGAGATACGCCGCAACAACGCGCAACTCCGATCCGCCAGCGTCTATCGCCACCGCACAACCTTCAACAAGAGATGTATCTAAAGGGGGTAGTGGCCTGTGGGATATCCGCCTGTGGAGTAAGACGGCTGTCCCCCCCGAGGGGCGACAGCCAGGCCGTTGGGGACGATCCTGACGAAAACAGATGTAAGATGGCAGGTTGAAGGTATGGTAGCGAGCCAGATGAGTCTCGCAAAGGAGGACGACATCAGCGTCGTACTCCGTTACGAAAGTCATCAGTTCAGATCGTCGAGGGACTACCCCATGGGCATTCCACGCAACGATCCTAAGACTCCTAGCCATTCAAAGGAAGAAGAGGAAAGAGGGTAGACAGGGATTGAAACACCAGGGCGAGAACCGTGGTTGTATCTGGAGCAGACCTGATGTTGTGTACCAAAGTTTCAGCCCAGGCAGTCAGGGGGTCCACCGGGGCCCGGGAAGATTCCCGAGATTCCGGAAGACGGACCTGGCTGGCCTCGGCCGGTGTTGCAGATGGCGCAGGGCTCGGGGACGGACGTGGGGTCTGCTCAATTGGGAGCTTAGGTTGATGGCTGGGGGCGGGCGGGGCCCGCTGAGGTTTTACAGGCAAGGCCTGTGGAACTTGTCGCTGACGGCGACGAGTGCGCTTTGGTTTGTGGCTCCGAGGAGCGGAAGGCGGGACTGATGTAGCGGCCACAGCCGCGTATGAAGGACCGGGCGCTCCGGCAGGCGCCGGGACAGAAGGGACTGCAGGCGGCGCCGAAACGTCGACTGCAGGCGGAACTGGGGCCCTGGGAGCAGCCGGAACTGCTGCCGGGGCCTGAGATGATGCTCCGGAGAGAGGTGGGAAGGCCTCTCTGCGGTTAGGGAGGGGACCTGCAACACGGCCTGCCTGCGCGCCAGGGCGAGCAGGAGTCCGCTGCAGCTTCATGGCTGATATAAAGTCCCTACATCCTGTATAACTAGCCGGATGGTCCCCGCCGCAGTTGCAGCAAATGGCCGTGAACCCCGTCTTGGGCTTATCACACCCACGATGAGGCTCAGTACATCGCACGCAACGCGGAGGGTGATTACAGAATAAGCTGGAGTGGCCAAACCTCTGACAGTTAAAACACTGCGAGGGGCCTGGCCGCGGGTCAAAAGTACGAACTTGCACCCGAAGGTGCAGGAAGTTTTGGAGGCCATAGACCTCCTCGAACTGGCCTACTTTGAGTAGTTTCACTAGGAAACTATTCACAGGACGGCGATCTTCCCCCTTGCCAGCATGCAGTACACTTACCGCCGTCGGCGAATAGCCTAAAGCGACAAGCTCCTGCCTGATGGTATCGGGGGCGGTCCAGGAAGGAAGTCCGGAAAGAACAACTTTAATTTCGCGCTCTGAAGGAAGCGCGAAAGTATGGAAGGAGATCTTCCGATCGGTAAGAAACTGTTGGACCGATCGGAAGTCCGGGACTGTTGTGGCCGCAATTCGAAGCGAGGAGCCTTGGCACCTGGCCTCGAGTTTGGCCGAAGGAAGCAGATTCTGGAGGGAACGAAGAATTTCCCTATAATTGCGATTGTCGGGAATGACAATCGGAGGAATTTTAGGCTTGGGCACAGATTGAGAGGGAGATTGAGTCGGTTGGCTGGCGCTGTTACCGGGACTAGATACCCGATGCGTAGCAGCGGCCGGTGGCGGGCTGGCGACCAATTTTCGCTTGCGTTTGGCAGACTTGCCCTCCACAAGCGAAAATTCACCTTCCCCCGTCCCCACACTACACATCGACGCACAATCACTTTCACTTTCACTATCACTGAGTGTATGGGACGGCAGCGGGGTAGAATGAGGACCAGTACCGCAGGTTTCCATTAAGGTTACCAGCGGTGCCGGCAAAGGAACGGGAGTTGCGTTCGACGCCATCTCGGGATGAGCCGAAATGAACGTCGAAGACGCAGAAAAGGGCTAGGAAAGAGAGACTTTCACCAGCACTGAATCACTACACTGACAGACAAAGAACACGAACACCAGACGCGCACTGCACACGAGTCACAAAAACACACGCGCACGACACAATACACTGGTAATTTATAGCACACTGATGAAGATGAATACAGATGAAGATACGGTGAAGAATTCACTTTGATAAATGTATAAATAACGGCGAAATTCACAAGCAAAAATCGCCATAAAAAGTGACGCAGCCTACCCTGGCAACAGCTCTAGGTAGACTTGAACCGCCGAGGAGAAAGCATCTCCTTAAATAGTGTCTGGCATGGTCTATTTTCCATGGCCAATCAGAATTGAGTATGACGAGCTGGCTTCTCATTGGTCCGTGCGATACACCTGAAGCGGATAAAATGTTATAAATAGAGGCATCGTAGCTGTTGTGACGTGCGGATTCTGCACTCAGCATTGGAAGAGATCGGACGTTACAGAAGAGCATCGCAGAAGAGGATAGCCTCGTCCTCTACTTACTGCCATGAAGAGGCCTTCAGCACAAGCTACTGCGGCGGCAGTTAAGAAGAAACCGCCGGACCAAGAATCACCTCATCGCCAGCGCCAACATCCGAGAGCTGCAGCGATGGAAATGGACATTGACTTACCGCCTGGTCCCTGGGCCCGGTAGGATCTGTTTCGTCAGACCTGCTGTAGAGTGCGAATACGAGCGTTATATAAGTGATAGAAAAGTGCGAAAAACAGTTCTTGATTTAGCTTTTCTCTGATAAAAGTTGTACATTTATAAAGTTACTGCTTGCCCCAAAGAAAAGAGCAGTCATCCCTCTTTTTCCCGGGCTCCGCCGCCTCCACGAGGTGGGGACCGGAAACGACACGGGCAATTAGTCGTGGGAGATCCCCCCCACGCCATAAGCACCTGTGTTCGGCAGAACGGCGGTGAACGGTAGTGCGCATCGGCGCAAAGTGTAGCTTAGGGGCAGCGGGTTTATCGTTGTCCCTGAAGTGTGCGTCCCTCCCCTGTTCACCTCGTTAATCTCTCAAGTGAAAAGACACTTAAGTGAAATAGACACTTCTTAATTGATAAGTATATAGACTCATTTTTATTGTGTATACTTGTTATTCCTTAGTTATTTGTAGTAGTGCATAGACAGCTGTTTATAGGTGCAATTTTAGTTATTTTAGACATTTATTTCTTTGTGATCTATATTTTGTGATCATTTTTGTGGTGTTTATATATTATATATTGTATTTATAGTATATAGTATATTATTGTATAAGTAGACTTGTGCCTGGACAATCTTCAGGATGGCGGACGGCGGTAAGTCGGATGCTAATCCGTTCCAAAAATCATCAAAAGTCCAGCGTTCTCCGGTTCGAGGTCACCCACCCTCGGAGTCGTCAAGACCGGAAAGCGAAAGTGATGACCAGGTAAGACCAGATCTGCCTACTAAAAAGCGAAAGGAGGTAAGCCCAACGATGCCGGGATCCTCTCGACCGAAGATGACGTCTATACGAGGCCCAAGTACAGCAGAAATGCAGGTGGATCCTGTGGAAGAGGAACACCAAGAGGCAGCTGTGAGTGCACCTGAAGACGAGTTTGCTCAGGTAAGTGAGCTTCTCGGGTCTGTCAATCGTTGGTTCTCGGCACAATATAAAAATAAAAAGTTAACAATACACCAGTATACCGACATGTCCGGTCGTATGACCGAAGCAGCTGAGTTGCTAGCTTCAATTGAAAAACGGCTCATAAGGGCAGAGTCCCGTTTAGCTGAAAGAGTCGACATAATCAAAATGATCAGTACTGCCCCAAGGCAGATAGGGGAGCAATCGATGACTCGGTCATACGCCGACGTCTCTAGGGCGCCACCAGTCCCAAAGATAACGGGTGCTAAAAAAGTGGTACAGCAACCAAAAGTAGTCTTTATCAAAAGTAAAGATGATAAGAAGAACATCGAGGAAGTCAAACAACTGGTCCAGACCACTATCAGACCAAAAGACTTAGGTATTAAAGTCAAGAAAGTAATTAAGACTGCAAGAGGTCTGTTAATTGAGACCGAAAAGGCGGACCAGTTGGACAAACTGAAAAATTGTGATGCCTTTAAATCTAAGGGACTGGTCATTGAAGCGCCCAAAAAACGAGAGCCAAAGATCATGATATATGATCTCGATACTGAGCGGGCGGAGCTAGACACTATTGAAGATATTTATGCCCAGAACGTTGAAGACCTAATCTCTAAGGACGAATTCTTGAGAGAATTCAAGTGTGTCCATAAGTATGAGAGTAGAAACAGGGGAGAAAAGAAAGCGAATTGGGTCGTAGAGTGCTCGGCCCGTGTCAGGAACTTATTGAGACGAAGAGATCGGCTGTATGTGGGTTGGCAGTCGTGTAGATCGAAAGACTACAACCCAGTGGTGAGGTGTTACAAGTGTTTGGCATATGGCCACATTTCAAAATACTGTCGAGGCAAACAGGCATGTTCTCACTGTGCGGAAGAGCATGATGTTAAGAATTGCACGCACAAAGAACAGCCGGCCAAGTGTCTGAATTGTAAGTTGGCTAAAAAACCGTTTGACCACGCCACCGGAGCTAAGGAATGCTCTGAATATGAGAGAGCATGCAGGGTTGCGCTCGAAAAAGTGGACTATGGATATTAACTTTGCGCAGATAAACTTAGCCCGTAGCTTCGGTGGTGTCCACGAGTTAATGAACATTATTGATAAATGGTCACTAGACGTCATAATGATACAAGAACCGTACCAACGGAAAATCTCTTGGCCGGGCTTTCGTGCCTACTCTGTATATGAGGCACTAGATGAAATGTGGACCCTCACCCTGGTGAGAGAGGGCATATGCTCAGTTGTCCTCATACATGACTGTTCTGGACCCACGTGTACCACTATAAGATTGAGTCTGGGAAACCTCAGTATGAGTATAATCAATGCATACTTTAAATATTCGGACCAGATAGACACACATCTAAATAATCTAGAAGCGATTATCAATAGATTCAGGGGCGAACAGATTCTGATAGCGGCAGATGCCAATGCCCGGTCTGTGCTCTGGTTCAATGAGAGCACAGACGACCGTGGCGAAGAATTGGAGGCACTTTTGTTGGCTTACGACTTGATCCTGTTTAACTCCCCGAGTGAAGTGAGCACTTTTGAGAACACTAGAGGCCAGACAAGCAACATTGATGTGACCTTTGGTAGCAGATCTTTGGAACGCCGAATCTTCAACTGGATTGTACATGGCGAGGTCTCTATATCCGACCATAAACTAATAACTTACAACATGGATACAAGACAAGGACAGATCTGTTACCAGGGGTCAAGAACTGGGTATACACAGTCCCAGGTTAAAGATCTCGATTGGAGACTAGTGGATGCGTCTGTGCTCACGGACCTCGGGGAACTAAGATCGTATGACGAAATGTCGCTGACAGAAGGCGTTGATGCCCTGACTAACATACTTCAGAGAGCCGTGGCTGACTCTGCTCATAGAACCCGTGCTCGGCGTAAGCTTGCCGCCTGGTGGAGTCGTGATCTTGATGGGGCCAAGATACAGAAGACCAGCACTGAGAGGAGGTGGAAGAGGAAGAGGCGTCTCTTGGGAGCGGACCACCCCGATACTCTGGAGGCCAGGCGACAGTTCGCTAATGCAAGAACATCCTACATCAACAGGATTCGTCACGCCAAAAAGGAGTACTGGCAGAGCATCGTTAGGCTCTCTGGGGAGTCAGATCCTTGGGGACTAGCCTATAAAATATTGGCAAGTAAGGTCAAAAGTCCCACACAGATGGTGTCGATGAGGTCCGAAAATAATGATGTCATTACAACACCAAATGACATCTGTGAATTCATACTGAGGGGATTGCTCCCCGATGACAATGTAGATACTGATACGATAGAAAACGTAAATATCAGGGAAGCAGTAACTCAGCTGCAAGATTTACATAACGTACTTGACGTACCAGTTGGGAGCCGTGTGTCTCCCGATGAACTTGATGACGCTGTAGCACAACAAAAAAGCGGCAAGGCGCCGGGCTTTGACGGCATAAAGACCGAAGTGGTCAAAAGAACGATTTCGCGGATCCGGCTCCTCTATTTGGACATAGTTAATAAGATGTTCACAACTAGAGAGTTTCCGAAGACCTGGAAACGAGGAGTTTTAAAGATCTTCTTGAAACGAAAAGATAGAGATCCGCAAGATTTAAAATCGTATAGGCCCGTCACCTTGCTGCCTGTCTTGGGCAAAATCGCAGAGAGGTTGATCGTGTATAGATTAGAGACTTCCTTGACTGAAATAAATTTTTATGGGGAATCCCAATTTGGATTCCGGAAAGGATTGAGCACCACGGACGCTATTCTCAGTGTTCGGGGATGGGTTGAGAGGTCTGTGCGCCGGTATGTCCTGGGTGTATTCCTGGACATTTCCGGCGCTTTCGACAATGCATGGTGGCCGTTCGTACTTTACCAATTACGGCGATATAATTGTCCGCAATATCTGCAAACCCTGATCCGCAGTTATCTTACGGATAGGGAAGTTGTGTTTGAGATGGAGGGTGCACGTCGTTCCAAGACATTGACAAAAGTTTGCCCGCAAGGATCTATCTTGGGACCAATCCTATGGAATGTAATCTTTGAAGATCTTTTACGACAAGATTATGGAGACGACGTGCACATTGTTGCCTATGCGGACGACGCCATGCTGATCGTTGGGGGAAGATCTAGAACAGACCTCGTGTCAAGAACCGACCGGGCACTCGAGGTGGTGTCGCGGTGGTGCACGAAAGTCAAACTAAAACTCTCTGCGACGAAGACTACAGCCCTGATGCTAAAAGACAAGTTTCATCGGGGGAGGCGGCCGACTTTCCAGCTCGATGGTGAGCGGGTCGGGATGGCAGACTCCGTGCGTTATCTGGGTCTTCAGATGCAAGAAGGCATGATTTTTGCAGAACATGTGGCACAGCAGACGCAAAAAGTGCTCTCAGTATTTTTGGGATTGGCAGCCCTAATGAGAACAAGTGGAGGACTTGAATGTTCAGCTTTGAAGAGACTCTACGAGGGCACTGCTGTGCCTCTTCTGACATATGAATGCGAAGTCTGGGGACCTACTGCACTTCGGACGAAGGCACTTCGCAGACAGTTACTGAAGACTCAGACAAAGGTAGTTATTATGATAAATAAAGCTTATCGCACGATATCTCATGAGGCCAACCTGGTCATTGGAGGTGTTATCCCGATCGACTTACTCATCGGAGAGAGAGTGGCAATTAAAAGCGACACAAGCAGAGGAATAAACAGAGAAGTCGCAAAAACGATGAGACGCAGGGAAACTCTGGATTCCTGGCAGCGACGATGGGAAGAGAGTGATAAAGGACGCACAACCTTCTCGTTCATCCCAAATATTTGGGATCGGATCAACACAGTCCTTAACACAGATCATTATGCCACGCAGTTCCTGTCTGGACACGGAAACTTCCGAGCACGGTTGGCAGCTTTTCGCCTGGCGGCAGATCCATGGTGTGGCCATTGTGGAGATGGCGTGGAAGAAACTGCGTGGCACGTCCTGGCTGAATGTCCAAGGTATGTGGACGAGAGGAACGAGTTGGTGGATCTTTGGGCGCAACACCCTGGCGAAGATCGTCAAGAAATCGTTTGTTGGAATCCAGAGTTCTTCCGGATCTTTTGTCGAACTGCCCGTAAAGTAGGAAGAGCAAAAGAGGGCAGAAGGTTAGATGCACCTCAAGAGTAAGAAGAGGATTAGGTACGCCTTCCCATTTCTGGGGGGCGGGACAAATAAGATGGTCGGCACGAACTCAGATCTTGGACGAGAAGAGGACCTGCATAGGGAAACTCGGTGTCAGAAGCCTTGAGCATATAAGTCTCCGTGACTTACGAGCTTGAGGGGTGGTGGAGGGAACGTGGGGCTATGCCCCGACCATCTGACCTACCGCCTTGCCAGCAAGACGACGCCAAACAGCACACAACTGGGACCTGCCGCGCAGTGCCGGTAAGTGTGTTAGGTAGCGCTGTCCAGCGAAACCCGGGGAGTCCGAGAGTAGGACTCACCAACAGAGATGCGCATTGTGCCGCCACTGTGACGGTGTCACAGTTCGGCCCCCGGGTACCCGCTGGACAAAGAGCCGAGTTAGTCGGCAGTAGCCCAGCTGCTAGTGTCCCCAAAGCACTGTGCGGCAGCAACGAGCCCCCCGGCCGGCCACTTGGGCCAGTCGGGAACCCTACGACTCGCGCGGGAAGCCCTGCTGAACCCGCGCAAGTTCGTGAGCAAAATCGGTCCTTATTAGGGCCGACCAAGGCCGCTAAGGCCGGACCTTCCGGCTGCACGGCCGCTAGTAGGCCAAGCAGCCCAAATCCTCTGCCGGAGTCTGACTCCCCGGATATGGAGACCTCGGCTTCCACCGACTGGGTGGCAGTAGGGCGCGGTGGCAAGCCGCGAAAGTCTCCCTCCCTGACCTCCTTGAGTTCGGCCACGGACTCGGCGGCATTCCAAGCCTCCGCTGAGGTTGCGCCTAGTCGCACCTCCGAAGGAAGGATCCCGCCGGTGTTCGTTACGAACGTCAGGGACGTAATCGGCTTTGTTCGCCGACTCCGTAAGACCGTTGCGCTGGCAGATAACGCATCTGTCAAGCTCCTTGCGAGCGAGACTGTGCGCGTTACCTGCCGCAGCGCATCGGAGCACTTCGGAGTGGTCCAGTGGCTGGAACGTGAATCGTTCCAGTTCCACACATACACTTTGAACCGAACCAAGCCTGTAGCCCTCGTCCTTCGGGGCTTGGACATACAGGCGGATCCGCAGGTCGTCGCCGACGAACTGCGCGACGCGGGATATAAGGTTGTGGGAGCCTCTCGGCTGTACACCACTTATGGCTCGCGTCGCCCACTCCCCCTTATAAGACTCCTGGCAGAGAAGGGCGACTCCTCCCAGGCCTTATTAGATTTAAAACGGCTTTTCGGGCTCTGCGTGAGCGTAGAGCCCTGCCGCCAGACCGGGCGACTTTCCCAGTGCCACAGGTGCCAGCGGTTCGGCCACAGCAGCTTCGGTTGTCGGAACGCGCCGACCTGCGTCCGCTGTGGAAATGACCACTTGACGCAGGCCTGCGCTGTCCCGGCCAACCACCGATATTGTATAAACTGCGGCGGCGCCCATGCTGCTAATAACAGGCGCTGCCCAGTCTATAGCGAGCAGCTGGACAAGTTGAAGAAACCCGTCCAGCCGAAGCCTCGACATGTTGTTGCTAGCCAACCAGTAAAACCGGCCAAAGCCGCTCAACCTGTGGTCCGGAAACCAGCCCCTAGGTCTGCTCCGGTTCCGAAACCCAGCAGTGCAGTGAGCCCGAGCGAAGCTCCACAGGCCAAACCAACCATCGCGCCCCCGGAACCGGAACGCGAAGTTCCCCATTATACCCAAGTCCCGCTGCCGGACGATGAGGAAATTGATCCTCCATTGCCGCCGCCACCCAAGCCTAGATTCCCCAGATTGGGCAAGAAAGCTAGGAACCAGGCCAAGAACACGGGCCAGCCTAAACCACCTGCCACTGGACCCAAGCCCGTCCACCAAAAGCCAGAGCGGCCACCCGCTCCAGTCCAGAGTGGCCCCCACGGCTTCCACCGTCTCGCCCCGCCGCAGCTATGCAGCTGCCGCCAAGCGTTCTCCCCCGGCCTCATCTTCCGATGATCTCGCCGTAGTATCAAACTTTCTGGCAAGCTACGACTTGCAGAAAGTAGCCCAGACTTTCCTTAAAATCAAGGAACGCTTGGCAACAGCCTCGCCCCAAGATAAGTTCCTCCTCTTGGTGGAAGCATGCCGTGTTACAGGTCTGTTATGAACGGACAACCACGGCAATCCCTCAAGCGAGACCTCGAGCTCGTGGCGTGGAACGCCAACGGCCTCGCTTCCCGGCATTCTGAGCTCTTAGAGTTCGTTGCCCGTCACAAGCCCGACGTGCTTCTTCTTGGCGAGACGCACCTGACCCCGCATCGTCGTTTCCGACTACCCAACTACGTGTGCCACCGGGACGACCGGTCGGGTCGCGCAGGAGGGGGCACAGCCATCGCGGTGAAGGCGAGTCTTCGCCATCACCGCGTTGTCTTGCCTCAGCGGCGGAACCTCGAGTGCACCGCGGTCGAGCTCCATGGTGCTCTCGGCGGTCTACTTGTGGTTTCCGCCTACAAGCCTCCACACACGGAGCTCCTGTCGAACGATCTGGAGGCCGTCTTTGGAGCACACAGGAGGGTAGTCCTGGCGGGCGACCTGAACTGTAAGCACCCCGATTGGGGGAGCCGCTTGGCGAAACCAAACGGGACCCGCTTACGCAGGTATGCTGATGCGGCTCGGGTCACAGTCATGGGTCCTACCGGGCCTACGTACTATCCCTCTAGGGCTAACTCCCGCCCTGACGTACTGGACATTGCCGCGGTCAGGGGCGTTTATTGCCCGGTCCACGTCTCCGTCATTTCGGAACTGTCCTCGGACCACTGCCCTATCAGTGTGCATATAGCTACCCAGCACGCCACCGTCCGCGACGAGCGGCGGGTAATCGAGTGGGACCGCTTTGGCCCGGCGTTCAGTCGCCGCCTACCAGAGCATATCCCGCTCGACACTACCCAGCATGTCGGTGAGGCAGTTGCTGTATTCGACACAGCCGTAGTCTCGGCGGTTGACGTGTCCTCCCGGATGAAGCCGGGGCTCACGCCCGACTATCAGCGGATCCCCGACGAGGTGTCTCAGCTCGCTTGCGAGAGGAATCGCCTCCGGAGACGCTGGCAGAGGACTCGTGACCCGGCTGACAAGGCTGCGTTCAACACAGCGTCCGGCAAGTTGCGTCGCGACATGCTGGCGTTCCGTAGACGCAATTGGGAGCTAGCTGTAACACAGATGGATGGCCCTGCCGAGGACCGTAATGTCTGGCGGATTCCCAGTGCCCTAACGGGAAAGCGCAAACGCGCGCCTCTCCCCGCACTGGCCGGACCCGGCGGTCAACCCCTTGGCCGCCCCCTCGAGAAGGCAGAGTTCTTGGCTGACAGTTTAGAGCGTCAGTTCGCTCCCAACCCATCCAAGAACCCGGCCTTCACTGAGCAAATCTGCCGCGAGGTAGAGCGCTTTCTTTCGGCCGATATCACAGTCCAGCCGGAGCCCATCTCCCCGGAGGAGGTCTCTGAGAGGATTGTTCAGCTCAAGCCCCGGAAGGCGCCTGGCCCGGACGGAGTCATGAATTCCGCCCTCCATCGCCTTCCGGAGCGAGGAACCCAGTTCCTCACTGACCTGTTCAATTCATGCCTCAGACTAGCCTATTTTCCGGTGAAATGGAAAACGGCTACCGTCATCGTGATACCCAAGCCGGGAAAGAATTCTTCTCGCGTGGAAAACCTCAGGCCCATCAGCCTCTTGTCCGCGACGTCCAAGGTTTTTGAGCGTCTGATCCGGCGTAGGATCCGCGACCATCTAGAAAGACTAGACGTGCTGATCCCCGAACAGTTCGGCTTTCGTGAGCTGCACTCCTCGACTCATCAGCTGATGAGACTCGTGGAATGCATAACCGAGGCTGGCTGCCAGGGCAAACAGACGGCTACGATCTTCCTAGACGTAGAGAAAGCCTTTGACCGTGTGTGGCACGAGGGTGTCCTTTACAAACTAACGGAAGTCCTTCTCCCAGACTGCTACGTTCACTTGATCGGCAGCTTTCTGCGAGACCGTAGCTTCCGAGTGAGAGTAGACCACGCTCTCTCTTCGGAGAGGCGTATTACCGCTGGCGTCCCTCAGGGAAGTGTCCTTGGGCCTCTCCTGTTCTCGTTGTTTGTCAACGACACGCCCCGAGTTCCTGGAGTGAAACTGTCGCTGTTCGCGGACGACACTGCGGCTTTTGCCTCAGAGCCGAACGCGAGTTATGCGGCAGTTAAGCTCCAGCGCCAACTCGACGCGTATGTCGGGTGGACCGATGACTGGAGAGTTGTTGTTAACGCTTCCAAGAGCGCCGCGGTAATATTCTCGCGAAAACGCAAGCGGCCTCGGCCGCTTAAAGTAGGCCACGTCGAGGTGCCCTGGACCAACAGCGTCAGGTACCTCGGGCTCCACGTGGATTCCCGACTCACCTGGCGAACCCATGCAAATTACATCAGACAACGCGCTTCGGCGCAACTCAGTAGACTCTGGCCCGTGCTATCTAATCCGGCAATGACCCCCCGGCTAGGTAAGCTCATAGTCAACACGTACGTGTTGCCGGTGATTACCTACGCCTGTCCTGTTTGGGGATACCTGGCCCGTGGTCATAGAATCACGCTCCAGCGCGTACTCGACCGGGGACTGAAGTTCGCGTGCAAAGTCCCCCGGAGGTACTCTTCTCGACTTTTGAGGAGAGGACTCGGTGTCCGCTCTCTTGATGACACCGTGAGACGCCTGGCGCGACGATTCTATGTTCGTTCCGACAGAGTGACCCACAATTCCCTCATTGCCGGACTTGGTAAATACACCCCGCGACCAGGTGAGTCCTGGAAGCGACCTCGTTTGCTAGTCCCGGTGGTATAATCCACCAATCGCAGGTCGCTTCAGACCCCCCCCCATAAGTAGATAAAAAGTATATATTGAACTCACCCAGACCCAGTGGCAGGAGTCCTTTCTGAGACTCGGGCCGCGCAACCCCCAGTTGTGTGCAACTCACTGTTGGTCCGAGATCGACTTCTGCTCCAGACTTCAGACGGACAGGACTGCTCTCTACTCTGGACGTTGCTTCAGCTTCTGGCTGCATTCGCCCACCTCGCAGGACGAGGAATTTCGCTGCTCTCTTCGTGGGACAAGACTCACGCGCCAGCTGTTACCAGTGAATCGAGTAGCTGGTAGAAGCAACAGCTGGCCGAAGTTGCCCTGCTAAGGACCACCTTTGCCGGATACCATCTGCTGGCGAAGAACAGAAGAGAATTGCTCTGGGCTCACCTGGTGAGTGCCGCATTTCCAGTGTGTAATTCCTAACTTGTTCACGACTGTTAGGTAGCGCTGCCCCGGACGATCCTTGCAAGCCCCCACCAGTGGTAAGCGAGCTAGGATATCGCCGGGGTAAAGGGGCCAGTGGACACCAGTCTTGGTAAGGACTGGTATTCAACGAAGCTGGTCGTTAGCCCAGCTCCTCCCGCATCGTCGTGAGCAAGGAAGACGCGCGGGTAATCCGGCTTCGGCCGGACCCGAGATCCCTGGCGTCTGGCAGTGACTGCCTAGCAGTCTCTGCCCGGCAGCCGTCGCACCTGGCCAGCATGCCTTCCACAGGCAACGGTCCAAGTGCCGAGTCGCTCGGCCCCGCCTTGCTGCCCCATCTGGGCGACTCGCCTGATTCGCCTCGGGCGATGGAGACGGATGATCCTCTCCCTAACCCGATTCCTCCTCTTCCGGCTGACGAGTCGGGCGAGTTCGCGACCGTTGGTCGGCGTAATCGCCCGGATAAGAAGCCCAAGAGGACCCATCCAACCGCTTCCTCTAGTACCTCGGCCATGGACATCGGACCTTCTCAGGGCCCGCAGGCCGCGGTTCCGACTGCTTCGACAGCAGCTCCGGCTGCTGCCGCTGTTGGTCGTGCGCCGCCCCTGTATGTCCATAGCGTATCCAATGTCGCCGCCTTATACAGACGGCTGATCGCGGCCCACGGCCTGTCGGCCGACAAGCTTGACCTGAAGCTGCTTGGCGGTGATACGGTCAGGATTGTCGTCCGCCAGCTCGAGGACCATCGCTTGGTCGAGGCCTTCCTCCAAGCACACAACCTCCAATATCACACCTTCACTCCTAAGCGGGTCAAGCCCTTGTCTGTCATTTTGCGAGGGCTTGACGCGCACACCGATCCACAGGAGATCCTCATGGAACTCCGAGACCTCGGGTACCCAGTGCAGGCAATTTTCCGCCTGTTCACGCACTCAGAAACCCGAGTACCTCTCCCGCTCGTCCGTCTCCAGCTCGAGAAGGGCGAGGCAGCTGACAAGATTTTCCAACTGACGCGGCTGTTTGGCTTCCGCGTCAGGGTGGAAACCAGTCGTCCCCAGGGCAAGCTCGCCCAGTGCCACCGGTGCCAGATGTTCGGCCATCACACCGACGTCTGCCGCAATGCCCCGGCCTGTCTACGTTGTTCTCTGGGACATTCAACCCAGGCCTGCACTGTGGCAGACAAGACCAAATTCCGCTGCACCAATTGTGGTCAAGGCCACGCAGCAAGTAATGTAAACTGCCCGGTCTATAAGGCGGAGCTCCTGCGGAAGCAAAGGCCGCAGGGGCCCCTCCCGAAGCCAAGGCAGCCAGCTATGCAGCCCCAGCCCCAGAGACAGCCTAAAGCTCAGGCAAGGCCTCAACCTCAGGCACAACCGGCACGGCGCGCGCCCTCTCCGGCTCCACCTCCAGCCCCTGCAAAGACAACTAAACGTACCGCGTCTCCTTCCGCAGCAGAGACACGCCCAGTAGCTGTCATCTCGGTTTTGGAGCCGGAGAATGAACCCTCCACCGCCGCGAAACCTCCTACTCCCGCCTCTGTATCAGAGGCAGCCTCGCCACCCTTGCCACCTCCGCGATTTCCGCGAGCAGGCATCAAACCCAGGAACAAAGGGATACCCACACCGGATGCTCGGCCCCGAGCTCCTGCTGGCCCACAGCCCAAGAAAAGTCCTGCTTCCCGGTATAAGTCCGACGAAGCGCAACAGCGTACTTTTCCTGCCGCTGATTCAAAACCGTCTGGCCCTGGTCCTATGGCTTCCACCACGACCCGATCTGCCGTAACACCTGGTCGCTCTTATGCGGCCTCAGTTTCCAGGCAAACCGCCCAGTCCGTCACTTCCAATGACGCACAGTTCGTCTGCGGCTTTCTGTCTAGCTACGACCTCCCGAAAGTCGCATCTACCTTCAGGTCCATCCGAGACCGCCTGGAAACTGCTGACCCAACTGAGAGATTCATGCTCTTGGTGGAAGCCTGCGAAGTCATAGGTCTTCTATGAACCGAGCCCTTAGACGAGATCTCTCGCTCGTAGCCTCGAATGCTAACAGCATCGGTCCCAAGCATTCCGACCTTCTTGAATTCCTGGCTCGGTTCAAACCCGACGTACTTCTCCTTACTGAAACCCACCTGACCCCGGCGAACCGGTTTCGATTACCAAATTACGTGGTCTATCGGGATGACCGAGTTGGCCAACGAGGAGGCGGCACGGCGATCGCGGTGAGGACCTCCATAGGTCATCATCGTGTCGCTTTGCCGCAGCTTACCAACCTAGAGGCCACCGCCATTGAGGTCCACGGAGCTCTTGGCGGCGTCCTCGTGGTTTCAGCATACAAGCCCCCACGAGCTGAACTCCTTGTTGGCGACCTGGAAGTCATCTTCGATTCCAATCGAAGGGTAATTTTGGCCGGCGATCTGAATTGCAAGCATCGCGTTTGGAACAGTCGCCTGACTACTCCGAACGGGAGGCGCTTGCTCAGTTTTGTTGAATCGCGCCGGGCGATGGTGTTTGGTCCAGCGCAACCCACGTTCTTTCCGTCACAGCCTAACGCGGCTCCCGATGTTCTGGATATCGCGGTGACCCAATGAGTTGTCTGTCCGGTCGAGGTATTCTCACTCACGGAGCTGACATCCGACCACAACCCTATCTTGGTCCACGTCGCTACCCAGCACGCCTATGCACGTTCTGACCAGAAGAAGGTTACCGATTGGGATCGCTACGGCCCGGCCTTGTGCCGTCGATTGCCGCCAGCGGCCCCACTCGATTCCGTTCGCCTCCTAGACGAAGCAGTTGCGGGAATCGAAGAGGCAATCATCTCGGCTATAGGCGTGTCTTCACGTACGCGAGCTGGTTTCACGCCTGACTACCAACGCATCCCCGAGGAAGTCTCTCTTCTCGCTCGCGAGAGGAATTACTTCCGGAAACGTTGGCAGAGGACCCGTGATCCGGCCGATAAGGCAGCATACAATCGGCTCACCGGACGACTGCGCGGCAGTCTGAAGGCGTTCCGACGTAGCTGTTGGGAACTCGACGTGGCCCGAACGGGGGATGCGGACCCGCAATCTCACCCGTACAGAATACCTACCGCATTGACGGGACGGAGGCGCCGACCTCCACTTCCCGCCATTGTTGGACCGTTCGGCCGACACCTGGGTTGCCCGGAGGAGAAGGCCGAGTACTTGGGCTTGTGTTTCGAGCGACAGTTTGCTCCCAACCCGCCCATGGACTGGGACTTCGACGAACAAGTCGAGATGGCTGTGGAAGACTTTCTGTCACTTCCGATCACGACGGAGCCCGAACCCATCTCTTTGGAAGAGGTCTCAGATCGGCTCGCTGAACTTCAGCCAAGAAAAGCTCCAGGCCCGGACGGTGTTACCAACACCGCTCTACGACTTCTTCCCGAGCCTGGAGTTCAATTCTTGACTGATTTGTTCAACGCGTGTCTTAGACTGGCCTACTTTCCCAAGAAATGGAGAAAGGCGACGGTTATCGTGATCCCGAAGCCGGGAAAGGATACCACCGGGAAAACCTCCGGCCTATCAGCCTACTTTCCGCTACGTCCAAGGTTTTTGAGCGCCTCGTACAGCGTCGTGTACGAGAACATCTAACCAACTTTGACGTGCTGGTCCCCGAACAGTTCGGCTTTCGTGTGGGGCATTCGACCACTCATCAACTGATGAGACTGGTGGAAAGCATCACGGAAGCCGGGTGTCGGAGAGAACGGACCGTTGGCTGTTTCTTAGATGTTGAGAAAGCCTTCGACAGCGTATGGCATGATGGCCTGTTATTCAAACTTAGGGAAGTCCAGCTCCCGGACTGCTACCTCCATCTGGTTGCTAGCTTTCTGACGGAGAGGACCTTCTGCGTGAGAGTTGGCGATTCAGTCTCTTCCGAGAGGCGAATCACAGCCGGCGTCCCTCAAGGTAGTGTTCTAGGCCCCCTTCTGTTCTCGATCTACGTCAACGACGTGCCGAGACAGCCTGGAGTCCAGATGGCCCTCTTCGCTGACGACACGGCCGTATTTACGGCCGATCGTCATGAGGAAAGGGCCGTCCTACGACTGCAGCGCCAGCTCGACACGCTCGTGGACTGGACTGATAACTGGAGAGTGCTCCTCAACCCTACCAAGAGTGTAGCCGTCGAATTCTCTAAGCGACGGAAGAACCCCGTTAGGCAACTACGTATCGGCAGGACGTACTTGCGCTGGTCCAAAGAGGTCAAGTACCTCGGCTTACACCTCGACCGTCGGCTCACCTGGCGTACCCACGCACAGACAGTTCTTAAGCGAGCATCCACATGCCTGTGCGCACTGTTTCCACTCCTGATCAGCTCAGCCATGACCAGGAAATTGGGTAGGATGATCGTCGGCGCGTATCTGCTGCCGGTCATAACCTACGCCTGCCCGGTCTGGGGTTACCTCGCCGCAATGCATAAAAAGAAGTTGCAGAGCGTCCTCGACAGGGGGCTTCGGCTAGCGGCCAAAGTCCCCCGTCGCTTCTCCTCTCGCCTTCTAAGGAGAGGACTTGGCGTCCGCTCCTTAGACGACACTTTCAGGCGGCTTGCACGCAAATTTTATGCACGTGCGGCGAGGTTCCCAGACAATCCTCTAGTGACTGGGCTGGGAAGGTACCGTATACGCCCAGGTGATTCGTGGAAACGCCCTCGGTGTATACTGCGCTAGCGTAGGCTAGCACAACAGCCGAGAAAGGCCTGCTATAGAGCACACGCCCTACTTGGGCAGGGCCACGAGGCAGGAGCTCCAGATGGTAGCTCGGAACTCAGTTCCCGTGCGGTTTGTCTCTGCGACGCACAACCGCAAAGCCCAGAGCAAAAAAAAACTCACTGTTGATCGATGAAGAACGACTTCAGACCCAGCTCTTTAACAGATCGGAACTCTCCTGGACTGCTCTCTCTGGATGAAGATTCGCTGCTTTCAGCTGCTGACCTGCTGCCTTCGACTACGAGGACAGACAAACAACAGGTGCCCGCTTACTGGACATCTTGAAGAAGGAAGGCTACAACTCAGCTGGCTGGTGAACTGAGTAGCCAGCACACACAGCTGAGTCCGTCGGACCTTCTAAGGGCCACCAGCCGAGCGACCCTTTTCAGGACCACCCTCAAGTTTGAAGAGGAAGCATACTCAGCCTGCCAGAGCTTAAGGTTGCGCAGCGCATCTTGCCCGCTGACGCTCAGGCTCATAGGTAGCGCTGCCTAGGACGATCCTTGCGAGCTCCCACCAGTGGTAAGCGAGCTTGGATATCGCCTAGGTAAAGAGGCCGGTGGACACCTCTCTTGGTAAGGAGAGGTATCTAACGAAGCCGGTCATTTGCCCAGCTCATAGCCAGCCTGAGCGTTCCAGTCCCGCTTGCGATCCGGCTCGGGCCGGACCCTAGGTCCCTGGTTACCGCCGGAGGCAGCCTGGCTGCCTCTGGTCGGCAAACCTCCCGCTTGTTGGCGGAAATGCCCGCTCTGGGCGCGTCAACGAGCACGCAGTCGCTCGCCTCTTCCATACCCCACACGAGCGATTCGCCGTGTTCTCCGGCTATGGATGCGGACCAAGTTGTCGATCCCCGGACGGTTCCGCTGCCCGGTGACGAGACCGACGCTTTCGTGGCGGTTGGGCCACGGGGGCGCCCGGTTAAGAAACCGAGGCGGAACCGGTCCTCCTCAACCTCTTCCTCGGCGTCCGCCATGGAAGTTGTCCCCGCCGATGGCGAATCCGGCTCGGGGCCGACTGTGCCCGGCGCTGCCCAAGCACCGCCGGTCATTCGTCGCATCCCGCCCGTGTTCGTGCACGGCGTGAACAACGTTACCGGTTTCTACCGGCGACTCATAGTGGCTCCCGGACTTTCCCCGGCCAGCGTTGACCTGAAGCTCCTTGGGGGCGACACTGTCAAGATCGCTGTCCGCGGAATGGACGAGTACCGCAGCGTCATGGCGTTCGTCGAATCAGCCAACCTGCAATACCACACCTTTACCCCGAAACACGTGAAGCCTCTGTCCCTCGTGCTCAGAGGCTTAGACGTGGACTCTCCTCTTGAGGAAATCCTCGATGAGCTGCGCGAGCTGGGTTATCCGGTTCGCGCGGTACATCGGGTATTTACTCCCGCCGGACCAAGGCGTCCAATTCCCCTGGTTCGCATCATGGTCGAGAACAGCGAGGCAGGCGCAAGCCTACTCTCTCTTACGCGGCTTTTTGGTTTCCGCGTAAAAGTGGAAAGAAGCCGCGCTCCCGGGTCTCTGCCTCAGTGCTACAAGTGCCAACGCTTCGGGCACCATTCAGAGACTTGTTCAAACGCTCCGGCGTGCGTGAGGTGCTCTATACCTCACGCTAGTAAACACTGCGATGCCCCTGCTTTCAAAAGGTGCATCAACTGCGGCGGAAGTCACCCCGCCAACTACCGGGCATGACCGGTGTTTCAGCGGGAGCTCGAGCGGCGAAAGCCGAAAGGGCGCCTGCCACCACCGAGGCATCCGGAAGCTGGTTCTAGACCTGCTACCGAGCAGCCAGGCCCTTCGCCTCCTGCTACGGCTGCCGTGTCTTTCGCTGCAGTTGCTAACAGGCAACGGAAACGTAGTAAAGGCCCGAAGCAGACACCTGTAGTTCAGGCATCTCCATCTCAGGCTCCTTCCCAGGCCCCTGTCCCGCCTCAGGCGAAAAAGCGCCGTAACCTCGCGGCTTCTAAACACAGTGAGACAGACCAGCCATTGCCAAACATCTCGGTTGTGGAGCCTGAGAATTCTCAACCCTCCCCAGCACCGGAGAATCCTGCCCCTGCTTTAGAAGCAGCCTCGCCTGACCTCCCGCCCCCGCGGTTCCCTAATGCAGGCAAAAAGAAGCGGCAACGTAAGCCCCGTGGCGCTAGATCCCGGGCTCCTGCCAACCCAGCCGCACAGTCCAGACAACCTGCGCAGCGCGTGAAGACCGACGCTATCGCATCTGTCCCTCTTCCTAGCTCCTTCGCTAGAGGCGCTACACCTGGCCCCAAGAAACCCCTGGCCTCCACCAATCCCCCGATTGACAAGCCTCGGCGCTCTTATGCGCAAACAGTCTCCGGGCACTCTGCCTCAAAAACCGTTCCAGACGACTATCAGGTCGTCAAAGACTTCCTTGCGGAATTCGACCTCCGCAAAGTTGCCCAGACCTTCAGGTCCATCCGCTCCCGCTTGGAGACTGCCGATACAACCGAGAGATTCATGCTCTTGGTGGAAGCCGCCACTTGTGTAGGTTTTCTATGAGTCGGGTCCTCAAACGTGATCTCTCAATTCTTTCCTGGAACGCCAACGGGTTGTCCAACAAGATCCAGGAACTCCAAGAATTACTGGCCCGACTCAAACCCGACGTAGTCCTTCTCAATGAGACCCACTTGACTCCTGCGAGTCGGTTACGACTGGCCAACTATGTGTGCTATCGAAACGACAGGCCGGGCACTGCTGGTGGCGGCACTGCCGTCGCGGTGAGGCTCACTCTCGAGCATCACCGAGTCGTCTTGCCTGCAATGACTCACCTCGAAGGCACCGCTGTGGAGTTGCTGAACACTCTACACTCTGCGGTGTACAGATGGTCGCGGCGTATAAACCGCCGCAAAAAGAGCTCCTTCACCCCGATCTAGCGGTCGCGTTCGATGCACACAGGAGGGTCATCATGGCCGGCGACCTGAACTGCAAACATCGCGATTGGAACAGTCGCTTGACTGCCCCAAACGGGAAACGTTTGCGCAGGTTTGCCGATTCTCGCAGGATTCAAGTGATTGGGCCTACCCAACCTACGTTCTACCCCTCACAACGCAACGCGGCTCCCGATGTCTTGGACATAGCGGTGATCCAAGGAATTTACTGTCCGGTCCATGTGTCCGCGCTAACGGAACTATCGTCCGATCATCTCCCCATCTTGATACACGTCGCTACCCAGCACGTCGTACGCAGAGATGTCAGGAAGGTGGTAGAATGGGACCGCTATGGCCCGGCGTTAAGTCGCCGATTGCCAGACGCGGGACCACTCGAAACCGTCCGCCAAGTCGACGAGGCAGTTGCCGCGTTTGATGAGGCTGTCGTATCTGCGATCGACGCGTCTTCCAGGATGAAGCCTGGTGTCACGCCTCACTGGCAGCGGATCCCTGAGGAGACGAGTGCTCTCGCTTGCGAGAGAAATCGCCTCCGGAGACTCTGGCAGCGGACCCGTGATCCGGCCGACAAGGCAGCGTTCAACCGGGCGACCGGCATTTTACGTCGTGAAATGCAGGCCTACCGGAGACGCTGTTGGGAACTCGCCGTGGCCCAGGCAGGGGACGGATCGGACGAAAGTAGCCCTTACCGGATACCTTCGGCGTTGGTAGGGAAGAGGCGCCGGCCTCGCATCCCGGCCATTGCTGGACCTTTCGGTCAAATCCTGGCTCGCCCGGAGGCGAAGGCCGAGTACTTGGGCGCGTGTTTTGAGCGACAGTTCGCACCTAACCCGCCCATGGACTGGGACTTCGACGAAGAAGTCGAGAACGAAGTGGAAGACTTTCTGTCTCTTCCGATCACTTCGGAGCCCGAACCCATTACTAGGGAAGAGGTCACAGATCGGCTCGTTGAACTCGTGCCGAGAAAAGCTCCTGGCCCGGACGGCGTCTCGAACGCCGCTCTTACTCGACTCCCGGAGCGAGGAGTACTTTTCTTGGTCGCGCTGTTCAACGCGTGTCTTAGACTGGCCTATTTTCCCCAGAAATGGCGTAAGGCGACGGTCATAGTGATCCCGAAGCAGGGAAAGGACGCTTCCCGTCCCGGCAACCTCCGGCCCATTAGTCTACTGTCAGCCACGTCAAAGGTCCTCGAACGTCTCGTACAACGGCGAGTACTAGATCATCTAAGAAATTTCGATGTACTGGTCCCCGAACAGTTCGGCTTTCGTGTGGGGCATTCCACCACTCATCAACTGATGAGGCTGGTGGAATACATCACGGACGCCGGGTGTCGGAAAGAGCAGACTGTCGCCTGTTTCCTAGATGTGGAAAAGGCCTTTGATAGTGTCTGGCACGACGGGCTCTTGTTCAAGCTCCGGGAAATCCAGCTCCCAGATTGCTACCTTCGCTTGATTGCTAGCTTTCTGACGGAGAGGACTTTCTGCGTGCGAATAGACGACCACGTCTCTTCCGAGAGACGTATCACAGCCGGGGTACCTCAAGGTAGCGTGCTAGGGCCTCTCCTGTTTTCCGTGTATGTCAACGACGCACCCAGAGAGCCTGGAGTCCAGATGGCCTTGTTTGCCGACGACACGGCGGTCTATACCGCCGATCGGAACGCAGACTTTGCTATCCCACGACTTCAGCGCGCACTCGATGCGTATTCGACGTGGACGGAAAGCTGGAAAGTTGCCGTCAACGAAACCAAGAGCTCCGCGGTGCTATTCACGAAGCGCCGGAAAGAACCACGAGGCCGAGTGAGACTCGGTAGAACGTACCTGCCCTGGTCGAGGGAAGTTAAGTACCTCGGTGTCCACCTTGATCGTCGGCTCACCTGGCGTACCCACGCTGAGACGATGCGAAAGAAAGCGTCCGCTCGTCTCGCGCAACTGTTTCCGATACTTGCCAACAAGGCTATGACCCGCAAGCTGGGTAAGTTGATTGTCAACGCGTATCTGTTGCCGATCATTACCTACGCTCTTCCCGTCTGGGGTTACCTCGCAACCGTTCATAAAAGAAGGTTGCAAAGCGTTCTCGATAGAGGGCTTCGGCTAGCGGCCAAAGTCCCCTATCGGTTTTCTTCTCGTCTCCTGAGAAGAGGACTCGGTGTCCGCTCCTTGGATGACACCGCAAGGCGACTTGCACGTAAATTTTACGTCCGAGCTGCGAGGACCCAGACAAACCCACTCATAGCCGGCCTTGGCAAGTACCGAATACGTCCAGGTGAATCTTGGAAACGGCTTCGACAGATACTGTACTAGTCGACCTAGTACGAGCATGTCGTTGTAGCGACCATTAAAAAAATTAATTAACAATATTCCGTCTGGACAGGACCACTAGGCAGGAGCCCCTACCGGAGGCTCGGAACTAGGAAACCATTGGGTCGTCTCACGACGCGCAACCCAACAGCTCTGACCTGGCAACTCACTGTTGCTTGTTCCCAGTCCATTGGGAGACGTGTTCGGCGTATCATCCATTCGAACACTTTTCTTTCTTTTGCTACTGAAGATGGTCACCGGTGGTGCGGCCGAAACGTTTAGCATCATTTTAAGCAATCGACCACGGCCTTTCAGCCCGGAAGTTTTAGAAAATAATCGTAAATTTAGAAATATTTCTTGTACGATTCATAGAAATCTTAGAAATCAAACAAGACACAGCACAAGGATTAAATTTAATAAGGCAATTGCAATACCCACATTGACATACGCGAGTGAGGCGTAGGTTATGACAAAAAAGGAATGCGGCAAGATTCAGAGTGCTGAAATGCAGTTTCTTTGAAGCACTTTAAGGTATACGTAGCAAGATAGAATAAGGAATGAGGACGTCAGAACAGAACTCGAAGTAGAGGAGATAAATTAAATTATTTCCGCTTACAGAAGGCAATGAATAATCTGCAAAGGATGACAGAGGATCGATTGCCGAAACCGGCATTGAACTATAAAACCATTGGTAGAAGAGACATGGGTCGTCCGAGGATGAGATTGATGCCGAAACAGGTTTATATAACCTAATCCTTGAAGAGGAGAAGAAGAATAAGAAGAAAAAGAAGGAGAAGAAGAAGAAGAAGAAGAAGAAGAAGAAGAAGAAGAAGAAGAAGAAGAAGAAGAAGAAGAAGAAGAAGAAGAAGACCTCTTATACTTATGAAGATGGTTTTACACTCTCAGTGGTGTGATTTTTGAGTAGTGAAAAAGAATTTCCTTAAGTGTGTAACCCTTAAATCATTCCTTTACACAGTAGGGCTATCTTTATATCTTCTCAAATAGTTACATATTTCATATCCTGTAGTGAGGTATACTTTCTGGCAGTGCTGTCTGAAATGCCTTGTATTCATCCACTGTATACATTTATTACACAACGTATTTTACACCGTACAAAATAGTTTATTATAAAACTTTACATATATCGGAACGAGTACTAAGGAAGATGGTAGTTAAGATTTTTAAATAGGAGATTTTAAAGACAGTGGATAGGAGAAATCCAGATGTGAATATACCTTGATCACCAATGTACATGTAAAAGAAGTTTTTCGAAAGAGTAAAGTAAACTTTTTAAGTTTTTAAAGGCTGTTTACACTGAGAAACATTCGATTTGAAACCTTATTAAAATTTTACGTATTCATTTGCATCAAGCGTGGACTGTGAGTTTGTTGGCTCTGAATCGTGGACTAGTGGAAAGGTAGATGTGGAAAGGACAGTGGGTTTAGATATATTGTACAGTAGACAATTTTTAATTAGGTTTTGTTGGTTAGGAAGATCAATTTTGTTAATAGGACGCATGAGAAAAAGGAAGAGTTTAGTCAGAAAAAATTTTGCTGGCAGGAATATTTTTTCAGGCAAAGTTGATAATACTGGGATTAAAAAGATTCAGGAGTATCAAAAAGAAGACGATCAACAGGACTGTGTGAAAAATCAAAGAATGTCTGCTCACAATCCCTGGATTAACATAACAAGAAGAATATACTAAAAATATACAACTTCCGTTATCCGTAATCTGAGTAGACTGAAGTCACACATAACGACGGACTCATTATTCCACACTTTTCTTTGTCTAAGTAAACAAAGGTGTCATTTAACAATGGATCAAAGGAAAAGCTCCCGTAACTGTCACTTGTTTGTAACTTAACACCATTAGAATCCCATTGTTATCTACGTAGTTTGCTCGATGCTGCATTCTACATTGTGGTATTTTGCCATGTAAAGTGATATCGACTGAATAAATAACTGCATTAACAGTAATATTAAATTGCCGATTTTTAACTGTTATTTCTTAATAACAATGTATTAGATTTCAGCAAATTAATAGCTTATTCTTAGATGAGGATAAATTAGAAAGGTGGCCTTTACGTTAATTGTATAAAGGTGAAGAAGGTTAACTACATCACATAGTACATATACTTCTAGGCGCGCACTCAAGATTTGCTTCACATACCACATTACAAATTTCACAACGCTTAGTCGAATAAAACAAGCAGGGAAATTGTAAGAACTGCAGAGATTCAAAGTTTGTCTTATTTTCTGGCACATAAGAACAAGTAATAAATATCATATCTTGTAACTAATTGTACAACGGAAACGCGATCGAGGAAGGCGATGTAAAGCCAACTTGTGGAGTATAGGGTAATTGTGTACAAAAATATCACTATGTTGTTACGGAAGCCGGTAAAATAAACGATTTTCATGAGTATAACAACCAAAGTCAGTTAGCGAATAGGGCACTACGAAGAAAAGGTAAAATGTTTATAAGGTGTATCAAATGTATTTAGATGGTAGTAATCTGTAATAGACTAATCAAAATATCGACGTTTCAGTTTTAAAAAGTGTGTTTGTGTTCATAACTTTTAAGATTTATAAATTGTCCGCAAATACAATTCAAATATATCCTTATTTAAATTAAAGGGATGTTTTATTTATTTCTTAAATTATTTAGTTAAACATCTTAGATTTGTAAACACACAAGCCTGAAGCTATGAACGTCATATCTAAGACGTATCATCGCATTTACTACAGTGTAAAATTAAATAATATTACAAATAATTTGGCAATGTAAATTTCTCTATATGTCTAATTATTAATATTCCAATTAAAGTTATTTAATTCATAACAAAATATGTATAATTTTTATTAAATGCGTTTCATTAAAAAAAACATATGAATGAGGAGTCAACTGAAAAATGAACTGGACATTAGTTATTAAAAAAGTAAGTTAGAATCAAAATAAATTATTTGCAATTCTTTTTAATTATGACAGACATACATAACCTATACATAACCTAATATTACAAAGTCTCTAACAAGATTATATCATCCGTCATAAGAAGATATTGCATATAGAAGTATAACATGTTTCCAATGTATCAGCGCTACCGTGAGTAAATTACTGTTTTAATACTGAAAGCGTTACTCTTCTTTTTGTGAAACGAGTATGTATAAATACGAATTTAGCATTTATCCGTATTGCACTATTTTATCCCATGAAATCTGTACTTTTATTTTATATTAATCTATTTTATAAGATCCTTCAAAGACATTGAAAAGGTTGTGTTCGTTACACAGACTAAAGTGAATACAAACATTAAGTAGAAGTGAGATACATACAATAAACAGAAAACACCGTGGGAATTAATCCAAATGGTTCCCAATCAATAGCCAGTACTTTGCCGTTAAGTAAACAGGTGATACTCTGTGTTGGTTAGATTTCTCATCCCGATTTAAAGTTGCCAACTACTTACAAAGAACGCCCACATCGTCTTTAACTGCCAATGTCAGTAACAGGAAAAATTTTAAGAACTGGTATCGCCTACATACATAGAGACAAAATATAATAGGCTAAAAATATTGTTTTAAATATATTAAAAGTGTGATTGTGTGTGTGTGTGTGTGTGTGTGTGCGCGCGCGCGCGCGTATAAAATAATTATTTATATACGATATATTAGATTTTATATCATAGGTTGTACACAAACAGGAGCTGCACCATTATTGACTCAATGTGTATTGTTTTTTAATGCGTGTATGTGAAGAGAATAAAATGAAATCATTCAGACTCTGGTGACGTAGATAGTCAGTATTTATAACACGTTAGGTAACATAATTTGTAGAATTTTCGTCAGCACATAGCCGATAAAGAGCTACTTGGCGATAAAGAGCTAGCTTTGCACGATTTTTGATTCCCCCACGGAAGTCTTCCTTAGGCCACCAAAAAGCGACAGAGCGTAAGAAGACAATAGCTGCTCTCATAACTTCCCGCGAAGAGTAGCCGTTGTTCTGCAGTGCACATTGCAAATAGCCCAATTAGGCATCCAAGAACCGGGGCTCACAGATTCTTTTCTCCCGGTCCACCAGAGTCTTCAGCACCGCCCGCTTCCGCCTAGGATAATGGTTCGAGTTTGTGGAGATACCTGTCGGTGTGCGTCGGCTTTACTGTATGTAAACCTTGTGGCCCAGACTGTCATCGGCCCCACGAAGGACCAGTACGTCAAAAATAGTTTTACATGGAGAAGTTCAAGGAGACGGCTATTGCAGCTGCCCCCTTGAGACCAAAGTGTTGGCTGCGGTACGTCGACGATACCTTCGCAGTCTGGAGTCACGAGGAGGAGGAACTCGGAGGCTTCCTGTCGCATATTAACGATGTTTACCCGTGGATCAATTTCACGATGGAGAAGGAGAGGGACCAACAGGCGTTTCTTGATGTGCTGATCCTTCGCGGAGCCAATGGCAGTCTGAGCTACAAGGTTTAAAGAAAGCCGACGTACACCGACAGGTATCTCCACAAACGCATTTGTAGAATATGAAACTATGCTCTATCCTTTAATGATCGTGCTGGGTGGAGAGACATGAAAAATCTCATCACAATATTATTTTTTAAATAGCCATGACTGTTTCTTTTAAGCGAGATAAACTGCTAGAAATGAATGGATAATGTTTTATTTTCATGCAAAAAAAAACTACAGTTGAAGCTATATTTTCAGCAATTACTTTGATTGTCACTATGGTGTTAATTTATGTAAGAGAGATTGCTCTTTGATAAGAAATATTGCAATTTTAAAATTTAGTCATAAAAACAGAATTTTAAAGTAAAATATTGTTACATACGTTTTCATGTGCATTTCATATTACTTAAATACCTAACCTTTCACATTAGGCGATGGGCAGACATAGAATGATTTACGTAGCTGTTTTCTAAAAGTATCTGTCTTAAATTATTTTCAGATTAGAAATGATAAACAAAAACCAAAAATAATTTCAAGAATTAATAGATTACAATTCAAGCCCATTAAATTAGGTTATATATGTTTATAGTTGATGTTTGTTGCAGAACAAACATAATTTTTACGTGAACTTTATAAAACTGTAATGTGTTTTATCTGAACTATGTAATATATTGTTTTTGTATTCTTGCTGTGTTTATTTAGTTATATTTGAACTAAGATATAAGTATTTATTGTCAATAAAAGTGTTGTCTGATTTACAAAATACTATCATTTTCAAGAAGTAATATAAGCCTACTATACGTTTTTAGACCTACGAGACGAAGCAGTTACAAGCGCATTTTAGTAAGGTTATGTAACAGTCGTAATAACACAATTATTAACAATTGTAATTCACTGCATAGTGAGTTAGATCAGTTGTGTAAATCAA
Source organism: Magicicada septendecula (assembly GCA_034769895.1). Lineage (NCBI taxonomy): Eukaryota > Metazoa > Arthropoda > Insecta > Hemiptera > Cicadidae > Magicicada > Magicicada septendecula. The sequence continues at coordinate 271,229,416 of CM068367.1, forward strand.
CTCTGTTAGATCAATTATATTTTTATGTCAGTTAGGTCAACTCAGTATTCAGTATTATATTTTTATGAGTCTTGAAAGGCTCGAATTCTTGAAATTAGTAGAGATGGTGGAATGTTAAAGGCGATGTTCTTGCATTACAGCTATCTAATAAAGACTATATTGTTTCCTTATTTTCCAAATAATTCCTTATTTTTTACACCATATCAATGTTATTTTTTTGAAGAATACAAGAAAAATGTAAATAGAATATACGTATGGCCAGCGAGATTTTATGTCAGTGACACGTGGGAGTCACAGTATCAACAGATGCGCTTACAAGATCACTCGCACGTTTGTCCACTCTCATAAAGAGAAAAAAAACATATGCCCCACTTCTAGTATTAAGTAATGGCAAGTAATTAGAAATCTTAACTGACGAATAAATACTAACAATCACAACGCTGAAAGTAATTCGTAATATTTATCACAGTACCACAGTTAACTGCAACAAACAACAGTCCACGACTTTAAATAAAATTGTTTACAGAATTAATAAAATACTTTATATTTTAAATTATAATTATGCTATTTAAGACACTAATCATACAACAGAAAAACATATATTTCTGCTTTCCTAACAATATAAGAAATTTCTGTAAATGAAACTTTCAGATACCACGCCAACGTGAGGTCGATACCATGAAACGCCCTCTCTATTAGAAATACCAAAAACGCACTTACACAATTTAGATAAAAGCACTTTCATTGCCAAGGTCAGAACGTCTCAACTTTCTGCAAACTTGGAGCACTGAGAACTGTATTCTACTGCCACGAATGTAATGAAATGTATTTTCCTTATACGTTTATTATAAGGACGATTACACGTACATTACACATTATACATTTTACATTAGGCACACTATACATAACACAAAACACGTTATTACAGTTCAGTGAAAGGACCTCTAAACAAAATCTCGGGAGACGATTAACGTAATATCATATAACCTGTGGTTCGTTTGCGGCAGACATTATTTACTAAGATCAGTGTTATTCTCGTACGACAAATTTAGGGGTTAACTCTAATGCATATAAAGTAGACGACCTCTTCAAACACGGTGTCGTTGTCCCTAAGAGTGATGTATCTGCTGAATACGTGTTGCGCAGCTAAGTTTCTCCTTTACAGACACCACGTACAGTGTTATAATCAATCGATAATATCATACATGTAGAAATATTTTAGTTAACAGAAAATATAGATTTGCAGGCAACGGGATCTTTAATGTTTACAGTGTAAACGTTTATAGAGAACTGACATTACGAGATCGTTTAATATTAACTGAATCATCACAGAAATATGTAAAACTTTTTCTAATTGATAGGAGAAAAAACACTCCTAACTTACTGGTAAGACAAACACTGCCGATAGTACTTCGATTTCCATATACATGTCAGTAAAATTTTAAATTTTGAATGGTGAGAATATGACCCAAAACCTGTCACGTAAACTTTTTGTAAGTAATGTTTATGAAAGAACAAACTTTGCAAACTCTTTGTTCTTTAATTTACTAGTAAATAATAATGTTAGTTGATATTATTGCATAAGAGTATTTTGCCTATTTTTTTTTGAGGGACAATATTTGTATTCATTTTATTTCGGCAATAAATTAGCAAACTTTAAACGTGTTGTACACAACTCGAATAGTGTTATCATGCAGCTGTTAAATATTATTATTATAATTGCAACGATACAGCCATACGCTGTATTAGGCATTAATTTAAATAAATATAAATTTTGTATAATTTGTATAAGTTACGGGTAAGTGGACAGGTCTGAGATTGCAAAAATATTTCATTGTTAGATTAGGGGAGCATTTAACCTGTTCCGACACGCAGTGAACACCTGCTCAATTGTATGTGTGTTACACGTGTATCTCGTGTGTTAGTGATGCAGGCATAGACAGGAATCTCAGCAACCCGCCCCAAGTAATTAATAAAATAATTATTTTAATTCACTGTGCGAAAACTAATTAGTTTATGATCAAACCAAAGGCACCAAAGTGTGTGGAAATTTATAGTTATCCCCAGTGAAAAGATGACGTTAATAGAACACGTTATGCGAAGACAGTGCAAAATAAACGTGCTAAAAAATACGCAAATTACCCTAAGATGCTCAAATTAATATAGTGAGTGCTTAATCGAATTAGCTATGATTTGTGCTACCTCGATTCCGTGCAAAACATTCCTATTTGCTAATAATTGCAAATAGATGAAAAGGTTCGGGAGTGGGGGCTGTCACGAGATATGGAGGTATCGACAGGACGATTTTGGAGCCGACTGGCGCGGAATCTCGAGAGGGTATAAATTAAGGGTTCGACCAAAAACCCTTCTCTTAATTTCAAGACACAGTTGCAGCCGGACATGCTGTCAGTCGGCAAAACAGTGTATTTTTATTCTATTACAAGTCGCAGTAACAAACGAAATAACGTTCGTTAAATTCACGACAATATTACGGAAAAAGTAAATACCGCAATAGTAAGTCTACCGAGAGTATATACAGGAAAGCTGTCGTAGAACGACGCTGGACTCTAGACATATCCAGGAACACAGGCTGCCGTAGAACGACGCTGGACTCTAGATGTATCCAGGACCACGCCAGGACAAGAGGAATGGAAAACTAACTCTGGACAACGCTGGACCCCGGACAACAGTCGTAAGATCATCAGAAATCGAGGTGACATGCGTAATGCATTTTAAATGATTTGTAAAAAAAAGAGCTCATAAAGACGATTTCAAAAGACAGTAAATTAAAACAAAGAAAAGTTTATACTTAGTAATAATATGTTAAAATGTAAATAAATGTTTAGTCGTAAGAATGAGAGATCGCATGTATATAAAAGCATTAATAAATGAAAGAGAATTTAAAGTAAAGAGAGTAGAATTTATTATCAAAATAGATAGTAAAGTGGTTAGATATTTGAAGTATAGAAAGATTAATTTAAAGTTGAATATTAAAACAAAGGGCAGTCTACAAGCAATTAATATAAATTTAAATTGAATTTTAAACATTGGTATAGACTGAGCGAGTAGAGGTCAGATCTGAAATAAGACAATTTATTTCAATATAAAAATATTTTAATTTTATAATAAATTAATAAACCAATTATTTAACATGTCTAGATATAAGATTATCCGCGCGACTGGCGCCTTCGAGAAACCTCTCGAAAATGCGTCGACAAGCACGTACGCCACACGCGTTACATCGAGATTCTTCTGGCACATTCAACAAACACGTAGATTGTTCTGTGATGTCGTAACAATATGTACATTTAAAAATTTTATATTCAAATCAACACAACTGCCCAAATTCTTACACTCCAGTTTTAATATTATTGAAATACATGTTTATTTACTGTGGATACAGCAGCAAACAAAAAACAACAAAATTATAAACAATTTACTCTCATTTATACTACATTACTTCTTAGATAACCTAAAATGTGTGGTTTTTTATATGTTTAGTTACAAAGCTTTTATATAGGCAGTAATAAGGGTTAGTTGTAATCACAACCATTTTATTACTAAAGAAGAAATAGCTCTATATTACATGATTTTTCTAATATTCTGATGGAACTGTGGTTAAGAAAATGTAAATACAGATTGAGAGAATAAAAGTGATAGTCCTTACTAAAATCTCAAAATTGTACTATGTTTGTTTTGTCATAGTTTGAGTAAAGTATTAGGTGACAAATACTAATCATGAAAGATGAATACACCAGAAAAGAAATAAAGCAAATAAAACACTGTAAATATCTACGTCAAAGGGTTAGCAATGGACCGACAGATCCTAGCCTATAATAGATTCAATTTGTCTGTATTAAGCTTACACTTTCTGAACAATAAAGCATATTTAATTTGACATAGGTATTTAGTAAAGTTACACACAAAAATAAGGATAACTTAATTTTGTTGTACCAAACTGAATAAATATTATTATTGCATACGTAATACTAACTTAACGTGAATTTATGAAATAATTTTTTTGATGCAAGAAATTATTTCAATACACAAAGCTTATCAAACGTCTTTAAGAGTATCTTGTTAATATAAACACAAATTAAATTACATTTTTTGAGATTTCATGTTTAGATATAAGAGATTTTTTTAAATATGTGTAATGTTGCATATCATAAGATATAAACATTTAATAATGAGAAATATCGTGACCGACAATTATTAATGATGTTTATGAATATTTATAATAATGAATAAATAATAAATATGAGTTTTAAATATTGATAAATAAAAGTACTCTTATTATAAATACACCTGGTATAATTATACAACCTGCATGAATTACTGTATATCGAATTTACATATAAATTCGTTGTATAATTTTGTATCCCTTGAAAGTGAGGCCTGACATGCCCACATGTATATGTATGTACATGTAACGTTGTATAATACATAAGCAGAAGACATCATTAAATCTTTCTTTTAAGGAGACTTGTTCTTAAATGTGTTTGCACTTTTATTTTTGCCCATCTGAATAAAATGTGTTTTATTTTATTTTTGGAACTGATAATGTTAATAATAATTTTATGTCGTATCTTGTTTAATCACCCTGAAATTAATCAAACATTTCAATTTACAAAATTTACATTGTCATTAGTCATTAGTCATTCTTCTTGGTGAGAAGAAAGTAAACCATAAGTGCTGTACAATCAGTTAATTAGCCTCTAGACAGTAATTTCTAATTTTAACTAACTAAAATTTATAGAATTACGATTATCTCTAAAATTTTTAATATCTGTTTCATATATTTTTTAATTTTTAGAAACAATTTACAACTCAAATTTTTTAGCCGCCCGTATCAATTTCTTCAAGTAAAACCGGTGGTTTTACAACACATTTGTGTAATTTGACATGTGTAAATCTTGAAGTCTGTTGAGATGACACAATAACATTTTAATTCATAATAACAATTTTTCAAAGTATAATGTACAAAATTCAGATGTACGAAATGAACGAATACTTTATTTAGTGCTTACACAATATTATAAATATATTCAAATAAACTTATGCAGAAAGAATATAGATACATATTATATGCATACAAACTTATGCAGAATCACTATATACATACACTTAACACAGTTGTATTTTCTACCTCATATTATTCGATTTCATATGAGGCCATCAAGTGTCGGAAAAATAAGACATTTTTGATTTTCGTTTTTGTTAATCCGTTATTTAAAACAACATTTTATAACACTTGTTATACACGTGTGATACAGTTGTTGTATGTTAATAATGAAAGAAGCAATAACAAGAAATGCAATTAACTCTTTCAAATGGAGGCGATATTGACGCCTACAGGTCAACAGGAAGCCGAAACAATGAACTGGAAATTCTGATATGCATGTGACTGTATTGTGTATGAAACTCTTTGAATTCAACACTCAAACAACCCAATCACGCTCTTGAATATTTTGTGTAGACTTCACGCTCTTGTTATTTATCTCCTAAAATTGCGTATTGTTTGAAATATAATTTGTAGGCCCTCATAAAAATGAAGTTGTTGCACGTAAAATATACTCAAAACAACCTCTACTCAATATATAATAATCATATTTATATGAATTATTTGAATTAGGTATATACGTTTTAAGGTACTAGAAAATGTGTTAGGTATATTAACAAAGAGATTTCTTATATACATATTATAATTATAATCTAATTATTTATGTTGTAGGGCAACTGGATATTAATATCAAAGCCGGAAAATATGCTTATTAACAAATGATAGTATACATATATGAACAAAGGTGTTACGCGTATAATCATTTAAATAAACATATTGAGTATTATACTTAACACCTAACGATGTATATAATCTGTGCATTTTTATCCAAATTATTTTTTAATTTTGTAAATAAAAATATGAGCTAATGTTTTAGTTATGCTAATAAAAGTAGCTAATTTGCTATTTTATTAATTTTTTACTTAAGTGTAGAGGGTAGTCACTATTAACTTTGTATGACACGCACATAGACTACATAAAGTAAAATCGCGTCTAATAGTTTTCGGTGACTAATAGTCTAACTTTAGAGTAATTGTTAAAACGACAACGCATTTTTGATTCAGAATTCTATTTCTACAATAAAAAGTCATAATCATTGGCGTACTGATAAATTTAAAACAAGAAAATATCAAACCCACAATACAAAGTGAATTTTGTTATTTTCACTGTCTATGTAAAATTGTCTCATATATACTTCTTTTGCTGGTTTATAGGAGCTCATATTTGTCCTGTATTTATAAAAAAATTACAAATATTCACTTATTTCTTCTGGCTATGACTGGATAAAGTCCGTTTAAAACTATTAAAGCCTATATAAACTTTTTATGTTTTTTAACATGTGACCAAAACATAGCTCAGAGATTTATGTATGGTCTTGTCTTTTGCCTTTCGCCAAATATGGAAATTCAAAAAAAGGAAACATAGCTCAAATACAGCTTAAATCTACATTTTTCATTAAATTATTTTCATTAAATTTTGTTATTTCAACGTTTCTACTTTTCGTCAATAGCACTCTCTCCCTCTCTCACACGAAATTTATATATTTTTAAATATTTAACCTAATTTCTGCTATTCTCTAAAACGTTACTGCAAATTATTCCTTCTAATTTTTTCTGCACTTCAAACTCTGCAAACGTAATTACTTGAATGTTACTTTTGTCCCAAATCATCCTACCACATCGCTAAATTTTATTTTCTTTGAATAAATCTTCAGTTACTGTGGTGGTTGTGGTTACGGTGAACATGACTACGACGATAATGATGGTGATGACAACGGAGATGATAGCAATATATTTTTTAGGCAGAGGAGGGAAAATGCATTATGCATCGTCAGAAGACTTTCGATTGGTCTCCTCTTGTGTGGGACTCTCACGCACTAGAAAACATCCTCTTTACAGGCAGGGGGCCCATCCTGGGAGTACTGTTCACATTACTTCAGGGTGGCGCCTCGTATTTTGCCTGTCAGTCTCCTGCATCTTGCTGTTTTTCATTACTTTGTGAGTCGATCTTAAGCGGCATTCGTCAGCCTCAGAACCTTTGTAAGGTCATTAATTTGTCCCAGGCCTTGATGCTCCTGAGCATGACGTCTGTAATGATATCGGGCGTTATTAGCCGTACCTCCATCTTAAACCCTTGTCTCTTACCCAAAACTACCGATCACACTCAAAGGACGTTTGGTGGGGACATTGACTAAGGCCATGTTATCAAAGACACACAACGGGTCTTGCACCTTTTTCACTCTATACAGATCCACCTCGCCGAGGTTCCATCCACCTGCTCAGCGAGGTTCACTACTAACCTCACCGTCTGGCTGAAATCTCCTGATCACACCGTCTAGCATGGTGAGCATCCTTTAGTGGAATACAAACGGCTGCGTTTTGCATTACTGAGAACTGTAGGTGCCACGGACCGGACATATACCGATGTGTGTATGCCTGGAATAAACACATCTGAGCCCACAAGCACCACATGAGGGGACCATATTAAACCTATGAGGGACATGAGTCGTTCTGCTGTGATGTGACTAAAAACATCGGAACTAGCAAAGGCGTTGCTATATTTCTTAGCAACACATATCCCGCCAGACGTATCCTCCTCGCTACACCTCTAAAAATAGAAGCGATCAGCTTGTTACAACCACTGAACATGACGAGCTTCTGTGTATATTTACCAGATTTTATATGGCGAACAGAAGATACACAGGATCTGGTCGAACAGCTAATATCTCCATTACTCCTTATCGGGGACTTCAGCACCCATAGTCCCACTTGGGGTTGTCGTAGGATGGACATCACTGTGTTAAAAACTGAAGATCTCTTTCTGAAAAAAGTGCTTGTCTTCTTGCACATCGGTGCGAACACCCATTTTAATGTTGGTGATGGCACTTTCTTGGCTGTAGATCTACTACTGATTAAATACTAAATACTGATTAAATTCCACCATTATACTGCTGATCAACTGGTAGGCCAACACCAAGAGACCGCAGTTCAAAACAGTTTCATCGAAGGAAAACGTATGGTTGCTGAGTTCCTGTAGACAGTATTTGATAAACTATAGAGATTAGTAAAAACATTGCACTTGTTTACACTGAATATTGTATACCTTAAAACATTACAGAACAATTTGCCATATTGTGCATACACTCAGTAATTAAGGACGGATTTTTAATTAGCCGAAGTAAAGAACGAAATGTCATCTACAGAGGTTTCTCCTTTAGAACTACTTAATTGTTGCAAATCATAATAATGAATATGTACGTATACAAAGGGAACTTAAAAAGAAATGACATCGAAGGTAGGTTCTGCATTCAAAGGTCTGCTGTTACTCCTTTCCGTAATACAAACTACAATTACTTTTGTGTTCTATTTTGCAAATGTTTTTCCTCTCAGTTTAAAGGTTGGGGAATTAGAAGATAAACGTTTATTTATTAACGTCTTTGACTAATAATTATTCTTGTTTGAAAACCGTGAATTCTTTCCATTGTAGACACGTTTCTCTATTTGTTACTCTATAATAATTCATGAAACCTATTTTATTTATCTCCCTACCATAGTATTTGCTTCTGTTTATACTAAAATGTTATTTTCTTTGTTAACCTCAGCGGAAGGTGATAAATGGCGCATACGCCCATCTTTCAATACACTGGAATTTTGGAAATTTTTATTTGTTGTGATCTGCGTCTTCCTTGTTGTCGTCATGTACAAAATAATTACGTCATCACTTGGTCAAAGTTTTGGTCAATGTTGCTTAGTGTAACAATTATTTGTCATTATGTATAATTTTGACCAAATAATAATATGTGTCGGATATTAACTACTCTCTGATATATTAAACTACTTTTATTATGTGTGTGTGTGTGTGTGTGTGTGCACGCGATAATTTGCTTACTATTGACATGCATGTGACATTTATTGACAATAAGCTCACACATAAATTTTCATTGAGATAACAAGAAATACCTGTAATCTAGTAGCTCGTAAATGTAACAGTCTCGTTGATGGCCGTTAGTACTAACATTTCTCTGTTATAAATTACATCACACATGTAAAATTATGAGACACCGAATGGAAATTTATTACCTGATTGAAATGTAATGAGTAATTCCTTTTAGTGTTAGCCATGTCAATATTTATTTTAAACTCAGTCACAGTGAGTTATAAAATAAAGAATTTGAATACTGTCATAATATTTTTTATAAAACACATCATATATTACATTAATTTTCTGAGATTTTAAATTTGGAAAAGCCTAGCAATTTTTGCTTGCAATTTTATTGGTAGCATTGCCTTCTTTTATTTATTGTTTTTATCCGCCTTTAAAAATAAGTTGTCAGTTCAACACATCAATACGGAAAACATAAAATTGTTGTACACTTGGAAACTTAAGATACGTGGAAATAACTTTAATATAATTCAGTTTTGGTAGGCTACAATAAAAATTACCAGCAGTTCTTAAAATAATTTATTTGTTTGAAATTTTTCGTACTATTATTGGTTGATTAAGAAAACTAATTAAGAAGCTGTTCCTAAGTTACTACGTTACATTCTGCTTACTCCGTGTTACAAACCAATTCCAAATTGTTACGAAATTCACATTAATAACTTCGTTCGTGTTTTCCATACCTAATGGCTTCTCATTCACAAACATGTAACAGTTTTTGACCTCCCTTCGTTTTTTAATTTATCATTTCAATTTACCGCATATTCCTTTATTGATGTCTGTTTTACAGCTGTTCAAAGTAAATTTAGTGAACCAAAATGATTTACTAAAACTATTTGTTTGCAAAAACTGAACACAATTATTTACACAGCAGAGCACTAAATTCATTTTGAAGCAAATCATAATTATAGGTTTATAGGTTAAATCTATGATTATAATCACAATCATTTGTAGGTATACAAATTAAACGTACTGAAGAATTGTAGTTTATGTACTTTGTATGACACCTATGAAGTCTTACATTATTTCAACAGAGTTGAAAGCGATAGGCCGTTTAATAAAAACTAAGAGATAGGTTAGTCAAAATAAATAAAATGTAATTAATCCAAAACGTTTTTATATCTTAGTAGTGTAAAAATCATCAAGATGGCAAAGATTTTGTTTAAAAATACAGTAGTAACTTCGTTTGATTTTGAAATTTATAATTTCTACGTTATGTGTTCAAGTAAACACATAATATGTATATTGTCGTGTAAATATAATATATTTAATATATGCGACGATTAATACATGTCTAAAACAGACGTAAATAGAGAATATATATTTAGTCGTCCAACAGTTATTTCCTACATTATAACTTTTGTGTTGGCTATTATCAAAGTAATTGATTTGTATGTCGATCAGTTGTCTTGTCCACAAACAGATATACACGTGTGATTACAAGGTGAACGTCAGTGTACAATAGGCAGGGATATACCATTTTTGCATACATTGTTCTCATTTCATATGAACGGATGAAGGTATGTTTAATAAATACTACGATCATTATCAGTTTCTAGTACGACTTATCAAACAAATATATTGCACATCACTCAATTTTGTGGTCACTGCTGATCATTCAAATGGAATTTCATTTATGTTTCACACGCTCAAAGAGTTAATAATGTTCTAGCATTATTTGTATTCTACAGTTTATTTGAGTTGAAATGAATGTTTTTGAACGAGTATATGTGTATCTTTTCGTTTGAAGATGGCATGTTTCGTTCCTGTTGTGTGCACTTATGTATACTCATACGTTCACACAAGATGTGTAGCGTATATGTATAGTGGTTGTGGTTTAGCATTGTCACGGAAACGCCTATAAAATACGATATTATTGGTGTTATGAATCGTTTAACAATCAGAGGTTGTCTACTGCAGTCACACACATAACTACGTTAATATGATTTTTAGTCACAAAAAGCACTGAACATTACATTTGCTCTCTGTAAAAACCGAAATCTGACACAATTATCCTCGTAAACATGCTTTGAAAATTCCTACAAAGTTTCTATATAATAGGAACATTAAGTTAACAGTCGATAAAACATTTTACGTTGAACACAAGAGCTATAGATTTACTTTAAAACAATCTCAGTAAGACGTAAAAACAAAAATAGAAACACAAATAAGACTGTTACGTAATATATTTTAAAATAATTTAAATCCTGCTGAGGTGCCCAAAAGCTTTTGTAGTTGAAAAAAGTAGAGAAACGTAACCACTTTTTTGTACACAATTAATTTAAAAATTTATTTTTACTCATAATTAATACCGTAGAAGGTTGTTGTAGGTAACACATACTTTAAAGAATAATACTATCTAAAAGTTCACAAGTGAATACATCAGTTCACTTAGATATCCATAGCTTACGTTGGAAATCGAAAAGTGAATATTACTTTGTAGTCCGTTAATTGCATATAATGTTTTTGTAACTTAGTTATAAAAGTAACACTGGACATTAAATTAAATTAAAATTATTCGTATTACTAAAGTATGTCTTGCACGCACTATTCACGTCTTAATTTAGGAAAAAAAGCGATTAAGGACTTACTGATTTTAATCCTGTAGCTTTTGAACACATACATTTTTCTTCTTCAATCAAGAAACTTTATGTAGGTTTAGTACGAGTGTAACTTACACAAGCTACGCCACTATCTATACACAACTGTTCCCCAGTTTTGGTCAGAATTTAGGGGAAAATTCAAATAAATATATCCAAGTTTGTATATTTCAACGTTACATTAAGACGCACTGCAAATCCATTAGCGACACCAAACAGTTCACATCCTTTTCAAAAATATAATTAGATAACACTTAGGGAAGAATCTTGCATGACAAAACACATGATAACAAAAAGTTATAAAGAACACATCATAAACACATCATATAAAGAAAAGGACTTGCCTGCAAACTGAGAAGGGATGGTGAATTGTCTATAAATTACTTTTAATCGATTACCAAAATTAAATCGAACTATTTTAACGTAGCAATCATAAATTTAAACGCCAGTAGTTTATAGTCGTCAGACGCGAGTGACGTTAGGTCAAATGGCGGAACATTAAAAAATTAATTTATTGTTAAGTAAATGTAAATATTTAATTCGTTAATATAAATAAACAGTATTGTAAATTGTACCAGAGAATTCTATTGTCGTTTGCATATTTTACATAATCTAAATAAAGAGTAGTTTGTAATACAGCATGATAATAATTTTAGTTTAAAAGAAAGATACCAGAGCTGTGGCACGAATTACTTTTAATTTCGTAATCATCTCGTTATTGTGGGCAAACAAGCGTCCGTATCAAAAAGTTTTTGAAACAAAATATAAAATATTATCTTTAATCTATCTATAATATATTTGCCAAAGCCCACTCACTGACTCATCACTGTATCTCAACAATGACAAGGCCTAGAAAGATGAAACTTTACATAGATATTCACTAGATACTGTAAATGTGCAATAAGACGGGGTTTGACAAAATTCAAAATTTAAGGGGGGTTTTGGAGGGGTCAAAGTGACCGAATATTCTCATACTTACTCACTCACTCATCACTGTATCTCAACAATGACAAGGCCTCGAAAGATGAAACTTTACATAGATATTCACTAGATACTGTAGATGTGCAATAAGACGGGGTTTGATAAAATTCAAAATTTAAGGGGGGTTTTGGAGGGGTCAAAATGACCGATTATTCTCATACTCACTCACTCACTCACCACTGTATCTCAACAATGACAAGGCCTAGAAAGATGAAACTTTACATAAATATTCACTAGATACTGTAGATGTGCAATAAGACGGGGTTTGACAAAATTCAAAATTTTAGGGGGGTTTTGGAGGGGTCAAAGTGACCGAATATTCTCATAAGAAATACATGACAGTTAAAACATGACAACTGTTAGGCAGCTTCTAGATGAGATAGAAACATGAAATTTGTTCTACAAGTTAACTTAACCCTCTTTTAAAGAACACAAAGGTCAATCTTAAATAATTTTAATTAAAACTACCCTAAAGAAATCAATAATATATTTGCCAAAGCCCACTTACTCACTTAGTCATCACTGTATCTCAAGAACAACAGGGCCTACAAAGAAAATATTTCCGAATAAATTGATTCAAAGTTGTAAAAGGAGCGTAATAAATATATAGAAAACATTTGTCGGTAGAAAACAATATTATACGATATATTAACTATTGTCTTAAATGAATATTAATTAATTATGAACACATGAATTTTATGCATTCATGCGATAAGAACGTGTTCCCAGAAGTACTATCACACAATTTACGTAACATATTTGTTTACGTTGCAATGTAGTCCATAAAGAGTTGTTATGTTTAGTCTGGTCTGGACACAACTCAGACACACTTGTCTAATGGGGTTCAGTCTAAAGGCCACTGATAACAGGCCAGAATGCTGCTGTGTTCAGTTCAGTTCAGTCGCTACACTGCCACTGCACACTCCTGCTACTTTGTTTAAGACGATTATTTTGTTAGTTTTAGTTTCAGCATTGGATATTCTTGATTTTTTATTAGTTTGTATCTTATTTTTTAGTTTATTTGTCAAGTTTGCAAGTTTGACTATTTTTCTTATTTTTGCAGTGTAGATTCCACTTTATTAAATAGGTTTTTGTTCTACCGCCGTTGTTGCTCTTACAGTTTTTGTTAAGAAGAGAATAATTTTGTTTTAGTTTGTTTTAAATAAGCTATCTTTTCTACTTTTTCTATTTGTTTTATTAGTTTGTATCTTATTTTTTAGTTTATTTGTCAAATTTGAATATTTTTCTTATTTTTGCAGTGTAGGTTCCACTTTATTCAATAGGTTTTTGTTCTACCGCCGTTGTTGCTCTTACAGTGTTTGTTAAGAAGAGAATAATTTTGTTTTAGTTTGTTTTAAATAGGCTTTCTTTTCTGCTTTTTATATAAATTCTATATCCCTAATACATGATGGAACAAATTGAAGTTGATGGGATCATGGTACCTCACCGTATTGTGCCTGTGGGTGCAGATGGGTCGTGCTTCTTTTACTCCCTGTCTTACCTCATGTACGGTACTGTCTCCCATGCGTCTCAAGTGCGAACAAGCGTTGTACAGTACATTTGTAACAACTGGCAACGGTTTGAGGAGCATACAATGATGGCGTGTGGTAACATTTATAGAAGTTTGGCTGAATACCGTGCTCACATTTCTCTGTACACCACATATGCCACCCACTGTGAAACTCAGGCTGCTGCCGAAATATACCCTTACCATCTGGTGGTGTATCGTGAAGGTGAGGTGATTGTACAGCCTGATGAGTATGAGGAGGGAAAGCCCATATTGCGATTCAAGTGTTCTGGACCCATGATGAATGCCCACTTTGAACCTCTTAGTCCTCAATACATTCCTCCTCATACATCAACTGTTGTTAACCGTCCCATCTGCACCTCGCATGGTACTGAGAGCCTACAAAAATTCGTTGTCGAGCAAACTGCCCAAGACCAATCCGAGGATGATATACCACTTATTTATTTGCTAAACTCTGCTAAACGTGATATCCAGAACCGTTGTGTGACGCCCCCTACTGACCTAATTTCGTCTTCCTCAGAGATCAGTGCTACAGTTGATTCGAGTGTTGGGAAGAAAAGAAGAAAAAATCGACGTTCAAGAGTTAATGACAGAATCAAAAGACACAAAAATAGGGAGTCCGTAAGAAAATACAATAGCAAAAACGTTCATAGAGAGGCTGTTAAAAGATACAACAAGGCAAACCCTGACGTTAACAGGGGTTCAGTTTCTAGATACTCAAAGAAACATCCGGAAGTTAATCAGGAAGCTGTTCGAAGGTACACTGAGAAGAGGCAACTGATCCCATGGAAAACAAAGTATTTATCAGGATTTAAATATGACCGTAGTACAGACTACAGTAATGACAAGGTTGTTTCTCTTGGTCACCACATTGAATGCAAGTGGTGCCATGCGAAAAAGTGGAAAGAAGTGAGCCCTGGCTTATGCTGCAGCAATGGCAAGGATCGTCTTCCTTATACTCAACAGCTTCCTGAGCCGCTCCATAGTCTTCTTACTTACAGTCACCGTCAGTCTCAGCATTTTTTATCAAATACCAGAAAGTATAACGGATGTTTTCAAATGACTTCATTTGGAGCTAAAGAGGTGCACGAAGGAAATTTCATGCCAACTTTTAAGGTCCAAGGGCAGGTTTACCATAGAATAGGAAGTTTGTTACTTTCTCCCCAGCAAGACCCCTCTTTTCTACAAATTTATTTTGTTGGAAACGTTGAAAAAGAAACAGAAATCAGACCCAACCTCTTTACTGTGGTTAAGCCTTGGTTAGTTGGCCAACTTCAAAAATGTCTGCATGATAACAATCCCTACACACGAGATTTTAAAACGGCAATGGAAAATGTTCCGGAGGGGCAGGAGTTCAAAGTTGTTATTCATGCAGACAGGAAGCATGCAGTTGAACATAGGGGTCGTTACAACGCGCCAGCAACAAGCGAGGTAGCTTTGGTTATTGTGGGACAGGAGTTTGAAAAGAGAGACATAATTCTTCACAGGAGAGACACAAAGTTGGTACGGATCAGCAAAACTCATCGTGCATACAACGCTCTCCAGTACCCTCTTATGTTCTGCCGTGGAGAAGACGGCTACTCTATCAATATTCCACAATATGATCCAATATCTAAAGCATCTCTCAAGAAAACAGTTTCCGCTTGAGACTTCTACGCTTACAGAATAATGGAAAGACAAGGTGAAGAAAGTTACCTATTGCTGTATCGTAGTCTTTTGAACCAGTTTTTGGTTGATATGTATGCCAAGATAGAGACAGAAAGGCTTAACTTTATAAGATTCAACCAGAGTAAGCTGCGAGCGGAAAACTATGTTCATCTTAAAGACGCCATGTGTAAGGGGGATGCTAACGTTTCAGATATGGGAAAGACGGTCGTGTTACCATCCAGTTTTACTGGTGGGCACCGCTATATGCACGAGAGAACTCAGGACGCCATGACATATGTTCGTCACTATGGTCGTCCTGATTTGTTTATCACATTTACATGTAACCCGAAATGGTCAGAAATTGGAGTTGCCTTAAGAGACAGACAAAAGCCTCAAGACAGACATGACATTATAGCCCGAGTGTTTTATTTGAAAGTTAAAAAAACTTATTCATCTTTTAACTAAAGGTTCCATTTTCGGTCAAAGTAGGTGTTACATGTATACTGTGGAGTGGGAGAAGCGTGGCTTGCCTCACGCACACATCTTGCTATCATGGACAGGATCATGGCCGACCAAACTGACAGTGTCATAAGCGCAGAGGTACCTGACCCTGAAACGGACCCTGAACTTCATGAAATTATTAAGTCGGCAATGATTCATGGCCCTTGCGGAAGCTTAAACAGGAACTCGCCCTGCATGGTTAACGGCTCATGCTCCAAAAGATATCCACGTCCCTTATATAAAGAAACCCAAACTGCTGACGATGGCTACCCCCAGTACCGTCGAAGGTCTCCTGCTGATGGTGGTTTTACAGTCAACATCAATGGAGTATGTCGGTGGGTGGTACCGTACAATCCTGTTCTGTCACGTACCTTTTTGGCACATATCAATGTCGAGTTGTGTAACTCTGTCAAATCGATAAAGTATATTTGCAAATACGTGAACAAGGGCTGTGATTAAGCAGCTTTGTGTTGGAAAATGAGTGGGACGAAGTGTCCAAATATGAAGCAGGCCGTTACATAAGTAGTTCCGAAGCGGCATGGCGTATATTTTGCTTCCCAATCCATGAAAGATATCCTCCCGTAATGCATTTGGCTGTACACCTTGAAAATGGCCAGAGAATTTATTTTAATCCCGGAAACGTTCAAGACAAAGTTCAAAATCCACCCAAAACCACTCGACTGGCATTCTTTGAACTATGAAAATCAGACAATTTTGCCAGAACCATAATCTACAGTGAAATCCCTGCTTACTACACCTGGAAAAACAATAAGTTTAGTCGGCGGAAACAAGGCAAAGCCGTTCCCGGACATCTAGGAGTGAAAAAAGATCAAGTGCTCGGTCGGGTTTATACTGTACACCCTAACAATGCAGAATGTTACTACCTACGTCTTCTCCTTCATGAAGTTAAAGGGCCTACGAGTTTTAATGATCTTAAGAGGGTATCTGGCATAGTTCACTCCACTTATCAGTCTGCCTGCAGAGTGTTGGGACATCACCTTGGAGGAAGCTGCTCTGTCGGAGTCACCACAGAAAATCAGACAACTGTTCGCTGTCATTTTGGTGATTTGTCAAGCAGCGGATCCTTTAGTGCTGTGGGAGAAACACAGAGACAGTATGTCAGAGGACTTCAAGAGACAGATGGAGTATGAATGTCCGGGCTTAGAGCTTGAACTACGGAACATCATTTACAACAAATGCCTACATTCATTAGAAAACTTAGTCTCTTCAACGTCCAATCAATCCCTCCAACAACTCGGTCTTCCTTCTCCAAATCAAGAGCCCAACAGTTCTGCAGTCAACCGCGAGTACCTGAAAGAACTCTCTTACAACACGGTCCATCTATCTGAATTGGTTGCTGAAAACGTGCCTAAACTGAACGACGAGCAGAAAAATGTCTACAACGAAGTAATTGCGAGCATTGAATCAGAGGCTGGACGACTATTTTTCCTTGACGAACCAGGTGGTACAGGGAAAACCTTTTTGATTAATTTAATACTAGTGGTCGCCCAGTGGTCGAAATTCGACCGTAATTCATTAAATTTTTAAGTTTGAACGTTATTGAGGTTCTTTTGTCAAAGCGTATACCTCTATAATCATTGCATATAATTTTTTTGAATTTTGTTCTATTACGTCAGCTGCGAGCGTGTACGAATACGTCATTAGCGTGTGTTGTTTGCCTTAATTCCCTGCAATACCTATGAAATTTAAAATCTAATGTTAGTAACAGTTAAAAAAAAAAATACAATTACAGCTTGTATTCGTATTTATTTTTTGATATAATTCATTGTGAGTTTTAATTTTTTCATGTTATTATTGAATCAAATAAACGCTAATAAAAATGAGACTTGACATTCATAGAAGTATAAGATACATTGTTTTCAATTCCAGTGGATTACATTTCATTTTTGGTAAGGTAAAAAATTCGAAAAGAGTTTGAAGATTATCTGCTACAAAGCTTATATAATTTTTTAATTTTTTTTCTATGCATTAATTTTCGAGTTATTTGAAAAATATGAAAGATAGGAAAAATGAGGTTTAGCTTGGCTAAGCCATATTTAAAAAGCGATAACACGTTTTTTGACATTTCCTTGGGTTTTTTTATTGCCTTACTGCTCAGGTTTCGCCAAGGCTACACATTTATTTTGCCTATCTTTTTCGAATTATATAAAATTTAAATAAAAAATTAATACAAAATAAAAAATGAAATAAAAAATACGTGCCTCGTATTTTTTCATATATTTTTCATTAAATCAAAAAAACCGGGCGGTTAAAAAAAGTTGTCCATTGAACTTAAAATAGTTTGAAAGTGAATTTAATGATTCAGAACTTCTGTGTAAACGATGTTTTTTGTAAAAACTCTTTCATCATTTGCTAAATGCCCTTGGCCGTTATATTCGGAAATATAAAATCTCAAACCATCGAATGATGGAACTCTACTTGCTGCGACGTACAGTACAATTGACCATGTGTAAAAACTGGCTGCCTCAATAAAATTCCGATTTTTTCGAATGTTTGTCCTTGAGACTTATTTATTGTCATCGCAAATGCAGGTATAATTGGAAATTGAGTTCTTTGAAAGTTAAATGGTAAAACAGTACCGGAATATGTTAAATTTATACGTGGAATCAAAATTCTCTTATTGCGTGCGGTTCCAGTTAAAACTTCGCAATCAATAGCATTACGATGCATACACTTGATGCGCATTCTTGTTCCATTGACTAATGCTTCCTTTGTGTTTAAGTTTCTGATCAGTAAAACGATGCAATTAACTTTCAATACTAACTTATGTGGTGGCAAACCACTAATAGTCAAAGAATTCAAAAACTCTACTGGATAGTTATTGATTTCATTGTCATCATCACAAATTACTTTATCGTAGCTATGATATGTTTTCTGTTCACCTGGTATTCGATTAAGTATATCAGTATTAGTAAAAGTACAATCATCATTTTTAGGTGCTAAAATAACTGACTTCAATATGTTATCTGAGAGTATGTTTTCGGAAATATTTCCATACACCTCATTAATAATATTATTTTCATCTCCTATTAATTGCTGAGGTATTTCAATAATATTTTCACCAAACTGAGGGAATTGTGGGGCTTCATCATTACCAATTTTTTTCAAGAATTCGACAAATTCTATTTCACTTGGTAAGGCTCTCATATTTTGAGTAAACGTTACTTTATGAAAATAAACAAATTTATGCCAACTCGTGACACAATTTTCAATTAAAGTTGCACGTGATCCATGTGGGACAACTGGTAAGATTTGCCGAAAATCACCGCACGGAAGTATCGTTTTCACTCCAAATGGTTTATGTTTATCATTTTCATCGCATAGATCCTGCAATAATCTATCTCTGATTTTCAACACTTGCAGTGGGCACATAGAAATTTCATCAATAATTATCAATGATGATGAATATATATAACGTCCATAGCTACTATTTGCGGTAATATTCGCTACAGAATTTTCCAAAATGGGTATAGGCAATTTAAACGCATTGTGTAAAGTTCTACCTCCAAGTAACAGAGTTGAAGCTATGCCACTGAACGCTGTTGCAATGCAACTAAGATTAAGCGAATTTAATTTGTGAACGATTGCTGTTTGTGTGAATGTTTTTCCACAACCTGCATGAGCGGTTAAACAAAAAACATTAGATCCAGTATCATGATGCAAAACTTCACCAATCACACGATCAATTAGATTACGCTGTTCAATATTTGCAGTTTCATAATGCTCAGAAAACAGAAACTATTGTTCTATTGGATCAATAGCATTTGCTTCGTCTGTTCTCTGCGAATACGTGGGAACTGGTAAACCAAGTTCTTGACATGACAAATTATGAACATTCAAAATATCTTCAATTTCTAATAGAGCTGTGTTAAAGGATACTTCTTCGTTGTAATCTCTCAAAAAATCTTTACTAAGATATACATTAAATTCATTCCATAACGCCAATGCATTAGCTGGCACATTTAATGCACAAATGTAACCAAATAAATTTCGCATTTGTTTTGGTGAATGTAATTCTTTTGCTTCATTTAAACATTCGCACCATTCATTATCATTTGAAGCAATGCCGCGAGCATGGCACGCTTCAACAAAAGAAGTGTGTATAATTCCATTGTATGTTCTAATATCCTCAAATGATTTGGACCACAGACATGTAATAAAAGCAATCGTAAATGGAAAAGTTCGATGTCTTTTGGTGATACTACATATATGCGTGTAATGATTTTATCACCTCCACGCCTTCTCTTCTTCCATTTTTTTCGGGAATCTTCCCACACATAATGCAAAGGAATTTCAATATGTCGGTACTTATATTCATGCGCTGATGGATCTGATCGATTGAATTCAAAAAATTCTAATAATTTTGTTTGTCTTGCATTTTCAATTGCTTGACGTTCTTGCCCTTCTCGAAAGTAAACATTCTGTCTACGCGGTAAATGAATGTCAAGTCTAACGATGACATGTGATTGAAAATGCATTGGTAATTCATAGATGCGCCATACAGCTTCAGTTGATCCGACATAACGGCCATTTAAAAAAATTTTAACTTCATCAATTTGTATTTCTTGACCTGGTTCATTTCTCTCTGAACCTAATTCAACAGATGCACTGTCATAGCCTTTATACACGTATTTATAAATGTATTTAACACTTTTAACTGTAGTGCATACTTCAACATTTATATGGCAATTAAATTTGGCAAGTAAATACGGATTGTATGGTACAACATAACGATTGTCGGGGCAACTACCGCGAACTTCAGCATTAATACCATTATCACGCCTTCTGTATAATGGATATCCATTTAATGATTCACATGTAAATTCATTAAATCGTTTTGGATAATCTTTTGTGCATTTTCCATCTCTCATACATACAGAATTTGGATTAAGTACACCGCATGGACCATGCATCATGTGTTTTACAACATATTCATGTAATGTAGGATGTGTTTGAATGTTAGGAATCTCCGCAGATACAACTTTATCAATATCGGTAGCGTTAACAATTTTATCTTGCTCATTTAAAGAGAGTAAAATGTGAGCATGAGGCAATCCTCTCTTTTGAAACTCAATTGTATAAATGACTGCTTCAACTTTACCGAAGATTTTTTTTAGTGTAAGGCCCTCAATTAATGCTTTCAGTTTGGACTTGAATACACGCACAACAATATCAGGTCGAAAATCAGCTGACTCACATACACCAATATTGCTAACTATTTCAGGCCAACTTGGATTGCAAGTCATTGTAATAAACAAAGAAGGCTTTCCGAAATGTTGTACAATTGACATTGCATCTAAATAATTCTGATACATATTTCTTGGAGATCCATTGAATGAAGATGGTAAAATTACTCTACGGCCAACATTATTGGCATTGGGGTTCAATTCTAAATAATCTGTTAAATTGTTGTAAACTTCAGACCTAAGACTTGTTTGATTTTGTCGAATGAAATGTAACCTTGTGCCCTCTATTCTCACATACATATCAACTATCCACTGCAGAAATAATTTTTGTGAATGGTGCAACATGCTAAAATCTTCTCTAATTGCAAGTCGATAGGCTGCATACTGAAGCATGGTTAATTTATTTCTGGGCGCTCTTGAATTAGATGTAGTTGGTACATTATGAGAAATATTGATATGCCACCCAGTATTACCATTTGGAAAAAGTAATGAATACGCTAAAGGGTCCAATGATGAATCCAAAACAGAGATATTTTTAATGGTACCATTAACTTTTGAAAACGAAACCATATTTCGTTCAAAGGGTGGCTCACCATCAACTGTACTAAATATTACTGCTACATCAGTTTGAACTGCATCATTATAACGGTGTAGATCTAAATCACGATTTACTTTAATGAGCATACAAATTTCTTTATTTTGATTTTCAACTCTCTGACAATGATCTTTCATTGCAATGAATGACCGAACGAAAGGATTAATGCGTTCCAATTCAAGAGAGATTTTGCGCATTATATTGTTATTGCATGTTTGATTATAGTGTTCACGTAATCTATAATTGACAGCAGTGTCAACATCATAAAAATAGAATTGCGCATAACATGGTGAGCGACAATATCCAGCAGTCATTGGACCTGATCTGTGATAAAAAACATCATGTATTTTAAAATGATACACTCCACGCGTAACTGTATCCGAAATTTTAGCTTCTGAGCTAACCATAGCAAATGATGAATTGTATTTACGAATGTTTTCAAAATAATTTTTTGACTTTCTTTTTATTGAAGGTTCATTTGAAGTAAGTCCATCATACAATGATTTAAAGTATTCATTTTGACTTAAGGCCGGTAATATTGCTTTACCCTTATGACAACATGAAGTGAATGCAGTCCTTTCACCTAAAGTAACCTCAGATTCGAAATGTTTTGCATTGCAAAACCTGCATTGTAAATGCATTAATCCACAATCAAAAGTATTAAAATTTCTTAGAATGACATTCAGTGCGCATTTAAATGTATCCCTCAAAATAATTTCATCATTTTGTATACTATTTACACTATTTAAATTTGCATTTGGTCTATTATCATTTTGACTTTCACGCGAATATATATTCCTTCTTCTTTGTCTCTCACTCCGACCCGTCAATGTTCTATGTAGAGGCATAATGGAAGTAGGTGCGAATATCTGAATGTAAAAAAAAAACATGTAATGAAATTACTGAAACTGAGATTAGGCAGGGTTTAATTTAAAAATAATAAAATGTACTCATTTTTTTGAAACCACCAATAATAATTAGGCGAGAGTAAGTCAATTCAAATTGCTGCTACAAAATTTTCCTTTTGCAACAGGTGTATATTAAGCAAGCTGTATTTCACTTTCAACTGCACATTAATATATAAAACACAGATATCTAATATACAAAATATAAAATAAACGCTTTTTTGCCTTGACATACACTCCACAGACTATTGAAAAAGGAACATTTGAAATCACACAAAATTCACAGCTCATTCAGTCAATCTGTCAGTATTAAGCAAGCTGTATTTCACTTTTAACTGCACATTAATATATAAAACACAGATATCTAATATACAAAATATAAAATAAACGCTTTTTTGCCTTGACATACACTCCACAGACTATTGTTGCCTGGCAACAAAATTATTTTATTTTTAACAATTACCATTGTTTGAAAAAGTTTAAATGAATTTTCAAGTGCAAATGAATGTTTTATTTTATTTTATTTAATGTATTTGTAACACATATTATATATAAATTTTAGCTCCTTCTCCATATAAACTTTAACTATGCCAAGTCTCACACTCCTCCGTGCGCGCAATATGCTTAAAAAGGTGTACAACATTTTTTCTTCACGTATTAATATATAGAAGATTAGCCACGGTAAGACAAGATAGGAAAATTGCTATATCTGTGGCTTCGTCAGGTATAGCAGCAACGTTGTTGGATGGAGGGAGGACAGCTCATTCTGCCTTCAGACTGCCTCTCAACTTAAACCACTCTGAGACCCCATTTTGCAACATATCAAAACAAAGCGACACAGCGAAGGTACTTAAGGATTGTAAGTTGATAATTTGGGACGAGTGCACCATGGCTCACAAGGGAGGAATTGAAGCTTTGGATAGAACTCTGCAGGACATTAGAAGCAATAAAAACCTGATGGGTGGAGTCACACTTCTAATGGCCGGAGACTTCAGACAGACTTTACCTGTTGTACCTAGGGGAACTCGAGCAGATGAAGTTAAAGCCTGTCTAAAGAGTTCTGTCCTGTGGCCTAAAGTCCAAGTTCGTTCCTTGAGAGTCAACATGCGGGTGCATCTTAAAGGCAGTTTAAAGGCAGACGAGTTTTCAAGTTTACTTTTACAGATCGGTAATGGAAATCTACCTGAAGAAAATGGCAAAGTCAATATTACAAAAGACTTATGTGAAGTTGTATGCGACTTGACAACGTTGGCTGAAAAAATTTACCCAGATTTAACTAATTTTTACTTGAAAGATGTATCTTGGGTGAAAGAAAGAGCTATCCTTAAGCCTAGTCCACACCAGTAGACCACGTTGCGCAACGTGTTGCGCAACGGTCTCGAGACGAGACATAGACATGGTCTATAGACGACAATCTTGGTCTCGTCTAGCGTCCACACTACTATGTGAATTTTGTTAGTCTCGTCTAAGCACACCACCATGGAGGACATTGCTTTGTGTGGAATGAGTGCCTGTTTGGCTATTATTACGAATGAAAGATCGCGAAAACGTAAACGTTGGTGGACGCGCGAAGTACTCACAGAAGGACCAAGGTTCGGTACCACATTATTAAATAAATTAAAAATGGAAGACGCCATGGGATTTCGGAATTTCACCCGCCTGACGCCTACTGATTTCGAAGAATTACTTCTGATGGTTGGAGGGAAAATTTCGAAGCAAGATACAAAATTTAGGGAAACCATTACAGCTTCTCTTCGACTGGCAGTCACACTGCGTTTTCTAGCAAGTGGAGACTCATTCACGAGCCTCATGTACACCTTCAGAATATCCAAACAGGCAATATCGAAAATAGTACCAGAAGTTTGTGAAGCAATTATCTCTTCATTGAAACAACAGATAAAGGTATGTATAAAAAATTAATATTATTTTTAATAAACAATTTTATATTTAACATTTTTTACAAAACTAAATTTTTTTACAATTTTTTACAATTTTTTGTGCAATTTATTTTTTACAATAAGAAACAAATGAGACTTTATAAATTTATTTAACAAATGAAATTGATAAATTGGTATGATTTTTTTTTACAAAATTACAAATGCGTCATCCCCTGACTCCAATTGTTGTATTTGAACCTCTCCGATTTCATAAATACCAGTAGGTGCAGAGGGATTTGAGCTATAACTTTCTTCCGAAACGTGAGATGTTGATGCGACGGAAGAAGTGGATGGTGGACGTGGCATCTGAATGGGCGGGATTTCCGAAGCTAAGAAACCCATGTCCAATTTAAATAAGACGTCGTTTATGTTACGCTGTGCCAAAGCAATTTCCATTCTACTTTTGTTACAGTTCCTCAATTTATTCGCTACATATTCCCCGAATACTGCGTACTCATCTCTGGAACTCACCACTTGAGTTAAGGATTTCAAGCAGTTGACTGCTTGTTGGGCAGCGGAGTCCTCGTTCTTGCGGACGCGTTTAGGAGCGCGTCCTGGGGGTTTGAATGGTGGGCTGTTGTCCTCACATTCCACATGCACGGTTTCATTCTCTTCCTCGTGATCGCCTGTATCTAGCAAACTATCCTGAAACACAAAGAAACTCTTTAAAAATATGTCTTCAAGACGTTAACAGAATTGTTTCTTTAATAAAAATTACTATTATTATCTTTATCGTTTTCTCAGATTTCACCAAAAGATAATGCACCACTCAGATCGACTTCATTTCGCTTGAAATGAATAATTAAAGTGGAGTTTTTCAAAAATATTCAAGGAACACGAACATCGTCTCCAGCTTTAGTTATATAGCTTTCCTATTTCATTGGCAGTAAAAGCCTAACATAAGGTCAACATCTAAACAAATAATTTTAACTAGCACAAAATTTTTTAAAATATTGATCGCATTACCGATTTAATATTTTTACTTTATTTATACACACACATATATATTCATAATTTGTGATTACCTATTTCTTCGTTTCAGAGACCGACTTCCGAAGCTGAATGGAAAGCTATTTCTCAGGAGTTTCTGAGTAGATGGAATTTTCCACACTGCATAGGCAGCATTGATGGTAAACACGTTCAGATGGTGGCCCCAGAACACAGCGGGAGCTTGTATTTTAACTATAAAGGTACTTTCAGCATTGTGTTCCTTGGCGTTGCAGACGCCAACTACAACTTATTGTACGCCGATGTTGGATGCCAAGGGCGTATTTCTGATGGGGGCGTTTTCAAGTTCACTTCACTATACAAGGATTTAGAAAACAATACCGCACACGTACCTGTAAGTGAGGCATTACCAGGAAGAACAGAACCTGTACCATATGTTTTTGTGGCAGATGATGCTTTTGCTATGTCTAATTATTTGATGAAGCCGTACCCTGGTCGTATATTGGACATTCCGAAGAGAGTCTACAACTATAGGCTAAGCAGGGCTCGAAGAATAATTGAAAATGTTTTCGGTATTATGTCGTCCAAATTTCGGGTGTTTCTTAAACCGATAGCTTTACAGCCAGATAAAGTGGAGTCTGTCGTGTTGGCTTGTGCCTACCTACACAATTTTTTACGTAGGAATTCAGCGTCAAGATATGCCTACACCCCACCAGGAAGTTTGGACTCGTACGATGGCGATGGAAATGTAATTGAAGGATTTTGGAGAAGAGAAATCAACGAAGAGAATCGTTTGGTTGATCTGCGCAACGCTCCTCGAAAATGTTCATCTAACTTGCATAAAATTCGTGATGAATTTCGAGATTACTTTGTTTCACAAGAGGGAGTGGTATCTTGGCAATACGATTCAATAAAGTAATTTACTTGATCACTTTTTGTTAGTAGAACCAATTTAATTAAAACTAAAGAATTAAGGTTGATTTAAATCAAATTAATAAAGGATAAATGTATTTTAATAAAGAGTTTCATAGAGTTATTTGTACTTACTTCAATTTCGTTGTTCCCACTGTCCGTGTTATCTGTGTTGCGGCTGCCCTTTGATTCGTTTGCCGGTAGTAAAAATAATAAATAGTCGTAAGCGAACCATGAAGACTTCTTCGGAGACGACCCACTTGACGGAGTGATTTTTTTCCGCTCCCTGTTGAATGAAGTTTTCAGATTATGAATTTTTTTCTCTATTTCCTCCACGGAAACTTGGTGGTTTGCAGCCAGGAGTTCCATAGCTGCTCTTCTTTTAGCCCGGTTTTTGTAATCGGGACTTGTCACATCCCACAAACATTTTTCATTATGGTAATCTTCGATTAATTTTAATACGTTTTCATTTAACCACATGTTGCACGTGATGTAAACAAACTAAAGTAGGGGGGTAAACGGCGCGGGGGAAGGAGTGGGGCAGGTCTCGTCTCGTCTCTAGACAAACGTCCACACCATCGATATGTTGCGCAACATGTCTAACCGTTGCATCAGGTCTCCCATTCCGATCGGGAGACTTTAGACCGGCGATTTTTGGTCTCGCAACGGCCCCCGTAGACCAAGTTGGTCTATTTAGGCAGTCTACGAGACAACCTAGACACGTCTCTGAGACCTCGGTTGCGCAACAAGTCTACTAGTGTGGACGAGGCCTTACTCCAAAGAATGACACTGCTGCAAATATCAATAATATTCATTTTTAATATGGTAACCAAATCACTTGTACGAATTAATAAATTAATTACCTTAATTATCCGCCGTGTGATTTCTTATGCTTCGTCTATGACGCGTTTCGGAGCGTATGCTCCATCATCAGATGTTAAAAAGTTAAAACTGTCACTCTTGCGAGATCGTTAAAAAGTTAAAATGTCAAGATTTGCATATGAACCGTACGCGGATTTGGGTGCGCACCCGTTCAAGTTCATTCTGCCACTGAGCGGTTGCTACCTTATCCAGCAAGCAGACTCAAGGCAGTATCGTACAATCGGTTGGATACAAAGTTCAGGTGGTCATTTAACACGATATCGCGACTCATTGGGTTTGCATATGCACTGTAAATTTCAAATTCCTCCAAGGCATTCATGAAACGGCCCTTCTTACACACATGTAACGGTATTAAATTGGAACTAAAATCTGTGTAATTATGATTGTGTGAAGTCAAGTGTCGGGCGTCATTTGATTTGATGTTGTCAATGTTTCTTATTTTCTTAGGTAAATGTTCTCGAAATCGTTTAAGGAAACCTCTCCCAGTCTGTCCAATGTAGAAGCACTCGCAATCATTACATGTTAACTTATATATGCCAGTTTTTTCTTCTGGAGGCGTGTGTTTTTTCGGTTTGAGAATATCCAGTAACTTATTATTAGTCCTGAATGAAATAGTGAAACTATTATTATTCAATATAGAATACAAAACCTTAGGCATAAAGCTAGTGTAATTAGTAGATATAAACATTTTTTGCGTGTTGTTGTTTATTCGGGGTTTAAGCATTCTTTTTTCATGTTTTCTCAACAGTTTATCAATAGTTAAACTACTGTAACCATTGGCAACCGCGATATATTTTATGACATTTAGCTCATCACGGAAGTCATTATCATCCAAAGGAATCGTCAATAATCTATGAATGAAACTATTGTACGCTGCCATTTTATGTGAAAGAGGATGATGAGAGTCTGCGTGTATTGTGGTGTCAGTGGTAGTCGGTTTCCTATAAATGTTGAACTTTAGTTTATTCATCTGTCGAGTGATGGTTAAATCTAGAATAGAACTTTGGTCTAAATTTGTATTCTATATTGAATAATAATAGTTTCACTATTTCATTCAGGACTAATAATAAGTTACTGGATATTCTCAAACCGCAAAAAACACACGCCTCCAGAAGAAAAAACCGGCATATATAAGTTAACATGTAATGATTGCGAGTGCTTCTACATTGGACAGACTGGGAGAGGTTTCCTTAAACGATTTCGAGAACATTTACCTAAGAAAATAAGAAACATTGACAACATCAAATCAAATGACGCCCGACACCTGACTTCACACAATCATAATTACACAGATTTTAGTTCCAATTTAATACCGTTACATGTGTGTAAGAAGGGCCGTTTCATGAATGCCTTGGAGGAATTTGAAATTTACAGTGCATATGCAAACCCAATGAGTCGCGATATCGTGTTAAATGACCACCTGAACTTTGTATCCAACCGATTGTACGATACTGCCTTGAGTCTGCTTGCTGGATAAGGTAGCAACCGCTCAGTGGCAGAATGAACTTGAACGGGTGCGCACCCAAATCCGCGTACGGTTCATATGCAAATCTTGACATTTTAACTTTTTAACGATCTCGCAAGAGTGACAGTTTTAACTTTTTAACATCTGATGATGGAGCATACGCTCCGAAACGCGTCATAGACGAAGCATAAGAAATCACACGGCAGATAATTAAGGTAATTACTTTATTAAATATCAATAACACATTATTGGAAAAACTGCCAACTGAGATTGTCCAGTACCAATCCGTGGACTCTGTGGTGGAAGTAGAAGATGCGGTCCATTACCCAGTAGAGTTCTTGCACACGCTTAATCCTCCAGGCATTCCACCGCACAATCTTTGCCTTAAAGTTGGAGCTCCAATAATGCTGCTACGAAACCTGGTACCGCCTAAGTTTTGTAACGGTACTAGGCTGCAGATTAAATCGTTGCACAACAACGTCATAGAAGCAACAATATTTACTGGATGTGGTCAGGGGGAAGCAGTCTTCATTCCACGCATTCTCTTAATTCCATCGGATTACCATTTTCAGTTTAAAAGACTCCAGTTCCCTGTCAAGCTCTGCTTTGCTATGACAATAAATAAATCACAAGGGCAGTGTTTGAAAATGGCCGGTGTTGATCTGAGGGAAGACTGCTTCTCCCATGGCCAGTTGTATGTTGCTTGCTCACGAGTTAGCTCTTCTGAGAGTTTAACTATCCTTCAGCCACAGGGTCAAACAAAGAACGTTGTCTACAAGGATGTTTTATAAGTGCCGTATTTCGTTTCACAAAACGATTTCAGTAGACTTAGTATTAGCACCCATTTATGCTTTTAAAAATTTGTAAATATTACATTTATACAATGTGTTTGGTTACCCAAGGTTAAAAAAAAAAGAACCACCGAACCAATGTGTTTATTCAGTAAAAACCGTAGCGAAGCACGGGTATACAGTTAGTATACGTATATTTCCATCTAGTCAAGGAATTAAAATATCCCTTAGTTACTACCTTTTAAAGTCATATGTATAATTTTCTCTTCAGACTTGTAAAAATATATGCATGTATAACGTCACCTTCTGGTATCGCGGTAAACAAGAGAGAAACGAAAAAGACGTACGTTTTCTTAACGGAGCTGTGGCGAACGATTTTAGAATGGTCACGGAGTCAGCTTTCTGTTATATCTAATGGTCTCAACTAACCTCTGGAATAGCTGTAGAAGCTAGTGAACGAAATGTGTTTATGGTTCAACGCTTCTCAACAAATTGAATGACTAATGACAGTCTAAATAGGATGTAAGAGAATATTTAAAATTAAGATGTTTACTTATTTCCAGAGTTTTAGGCAAGAAAAGCATACCGCTACTTTAAGTTATTATTCACGTTGTCAGATTTTTGAAGTAAAACACTAAAAATGTAGACACAGTGTTCCTTAGAAGAAAAATTTAGTGACGTCTTCTGCTTATGTATTTTATAGTAATATTACTTAACAGCTAGATGGGAACACTATTGAAGTCGTGTGTAACACATTTAGAGTTTGCTAATTTATTGCCGAAATAAATATTGTCCCATTGTAAAGTATGCTACATACTTTTTGCAATAATATCAAATAACATTATTACTTACTAGTAAATTAAAAAGCAAAGTGCTTTACAAAGGTTATGTCTTTTATAAAATTTAAGTATAAAAATTATACCTGAAGGATTTTGGGCCATAGTCACATCACTCAAAATAGAAAATTGTTTATTTACGTCTACAACGATATCGGAGTAACATGACCAGTATTTGCCTTTAGAAATAAATGCTTCTCCTATCAAATAAGATAAAGATTTATATATTTCTGTGGTGATTAAATTAATATTAAATAATCACATAATGTCAGTTCTCTATAAACATGTACGCTGCAGACATTCATTGATTGAAGCTTATAACAATTCACTTCACCCGTAAGTTTGTATTTTCTGTTAACTAAAGTATTTCTACCTCCAGGATATGATCGATTGATTATAACACTGTACGTGGTGTCTATAATGGAGAAACGTAGCTGCGCTACACGTATTGAGCAGATAGATTATTCTTAGGGACAATGACCCTTGTTTGAAGAGGTGGTCTACTTTATATGCATTAGAATTAACTCCTCAATTTCGTTGTACGAGAGTAACACTGTTCTCAATAAGTAATGTCTGATGCAAACCACGGGTTATACGATATTCTCAAAATTTAGTTGAATGTTTCTTTCATTGCACTGAATTTCTATCACTGCTTTTGATTGTGATATAATAAAATTGCTAACCATTTAATAATGTTTCGACTTATTAAATAAAAATACATAAAAAAAGAATAACCTTTATAGTATAAAACAATACGTATAAAAATTATGTTAAATTAAAATAACATAACGATAAAAAATGTAAAGTTTTACGGTATTTTATAATGTTATGAAACAAGAAATCACGACATTGAAGTTAAAATGTAAATAGGCAATAACGTGTTTTGTCATATGTATAGTGTGCCTAATGTAAAATGTAAAATTTATAATGTGTAATGTATAGTGTAATCGTCCTTATAATAAACGTATAGGGGAAATACATTTAATTACATTCGTGGCAGTAGAATACAGTGCTGAGTGGCCCAAGTTTGCAGAAAGTTGAAACGTTCTTACCTTGGCAATGAAAGTGCTTTTATCTAAATTGTGTAAATGAAGAGGAGAATAGGGAGGGCGTTTCATGATATTGACCTCACGTTGACGTGACTATTTGAAAGCTTCATCTACAGAAATTTCTTAAATTTTTGGTAAAGCAGAAATAGGTGCCTTGGTTGGCTTGGCACACGAGTTTCTTCGCACCGAAGTAGCTTAATTGTTTCAGTCAAGGTACTACCTGAATAGCCACCTTTTGCTTATAAGCGGGGAAACTACGGGATTTAGATGAATGTTTACCACCGTAATTGACACATTTCATTGGAATAGCGCAAGGTTAGTCATCTTGAGCCGACTTCCCACATAAGCGTTTCTTGACCCAAGCACATCTTAAAGCAGTGTGCCCGAAACGCAAAGACTGAAAACATTCCATTGGTTGAATGCTCTCATACTCAGCCTATGAACAATCCCTGCTCTCACGTTTCCGGCAAAGAAGTGGCACGGTGTTGAAGTTTAGGACGTGGGACGCAGATGAGAGCGTCTATCCACTCATTCGCACCGTTAGCCTTCGACATGCGATAACACCTTGTGGCGCAAGCTTATAGCAATTCCTTCCTCTGTGCAGTTCTACAGATCCCTACACAGTACACTTGCTTTGTGATGTTCAGGAGGAACGACTTCTAACTTTATATCCCCTATGTTCTGCTTTATGTCCCCTATTTAAGTACCCTCGAACTCTGTTGACCGTTTATGGTCTCGACTGGACAAGTAGTCAACCTGCGGGCTTTCTGATGTCCTGTACGGCTGATTCAGCGCAATAGATTATAGCTTTTTTCAATGAAGAAAGGATTCATTTTTTCAGAGTCTCCATCCTTTCGTTTCACCAACAGATACTTCGGTGCACGTTGACAGACGATCATGAATCTTTCGGCATCAACCGTGGACAAATGGCTCCTTCTCTTCACCCTCCGAGGGGTTTTTTTTCTGGACGAGGTGTTTAAAAAATCCCTCAACCCGAGAATTTTTTTGGATAACTTAGAATTTGGTTCCACGAGTACTGGGGAAGTAACAGATTTCCGCGGCAGAGCCCTCGAGTACCACGGCTAGGAGTAAATACGATAGGGTACCCTGAGGCCATTGATGCAACTCACTAACATAGCCGTCCATCCATTGACACGATCGGTTCCACCGTGGGAGATGCTGTGTTTCGAGCGGTCCACACAACCTTGTCAAACTCACCTACCTGTGCCCTGTTAAAAAGCTGAAGAATAACATTTGTTACTTGCTCCCCCACAAGGTCAAAATGTAGACCGGGCGTAGGGTTAGATTTCTGGGAGGGGGCAAGAGTTTGTATTACTTCTGACAGTGCAACATTTAAGTGCTACAAACAACTGTCCATTATTTAAATAAAATTGATAATAGAATTAATAAATTAAATTGTATTTAAAATTATAATTATATTACTTAATAAACGAATCATACAACATAAAACAACATAAAAAGATCGTCTGCCACTTTTTACAAGTCGACATGGACCGTAAAAATATTAATAATGTTAAGCAGGTTCATACTCTATCTGTTGACACTAAAAGCAACTAATTCGAATGGATACTTTATGTGAAAATAGTGTAAATTCAAACTATTACCATTTTAAGTATATCACCATATTAGGCAAACTTACCTTACTGCAAGAACATCACTTTAATATTCCACCATTTCTACTAATTTCTAGAATTTGAGTCATTCACGACTTATAAATATATAATATTGATCTAACTCAGTTGACCTACACGTCTTATCTTACTCGCCACGCAGTGAATAACTATTGTTAAAAATTGTTATTACGACTGTTACATAACCTTACTAAATTGCACTTGTAACTACCTCGTCTCCTAGGTGTAAAAAATTATAGTAGCCTTATATTAATTCATGTTAGTTATGAAAAAGTAGGAAGGTGGCAGTTATAAATTTTGTAAATCAGACAAGCATCTTTATTGACATTAATTACTTATCTCTTAATTCGAATATATTTTATTAAAAATAGCAGGAATAAAAAAATGAAGAAGAATCTCCCTAATATAAATTAACACCATAATGATAATCAAAATTGCTGAAAATATAGTTTTAACTATAGCGTTCTTTTGAATGGAAATAAAAGCTATAAATTCATTTCTAGCAGTTTATCTCGCTGGAAAGGATCAGTGATGGCTCTTTTAAAAATAATATTGAGTAAGGTACTCCTTTCCATACTAAAATCCCACATGATGAGATTTTTCATGTCTCCTCATCCACCACGGTAGAGCATAGTTTAATATTCAAGAAATTCGTCTTGTATAGCAATAAGAATATAAAGATGCTTCCAATTATAAGTTCGGCTACGTTAATATGCTGACTATTACTCACGGTTTCAGTTAAATACGATGTGGGCGATCTTCGTAAGTAGTTGGCAGTTTTAAAGTAGGATGAGAAATGTAACCAATCACAGTACCATCTGTTTACTTAACGGCAAAGTACTGGCTGTTGATTGAAAACCATTTGGATTAATTCCCACGGTGTTTTCTTTTTTACTGTATGTATCTGTCTTCTACTTCATGTTTGTGTTCACTTTACACTGTGTAATAAATACAACCTTTTCAATGTCTTTGAAGACTCTTATAAAAGTGATTAAATAAAGATAAATAATGATTGCATGGGATAAAATGCTGTAAGAGAGTAAATGCTAAATTCGTATCTACACATATTCTTTTTATATAAGAAGAAAGAGTAACTATTTCAGTATTAAATAGTAATTTGCTGACGGCAGAGTTGATACATTGGTAACATGATATATTTCTATAGGCAATACTTTTAACGATTAGATGATATAATCTTGTTAGAGTACTTAGAATATTGGATTACGTAAGTCTGCCTTTATGTTAATTTAAAAAATTGCAAATAAGTTACTTTTCTTAATAACTAAAGTTTAGTAAGTTTTGTTACCTGATCATTTAAAATTAATTATTTTAAATGAAACGTATAGAATAAAAATTATAATTGTTTTGTTTCAAATTACAAATCTCCAATCGGAGTATTGATAATTGGAAATATAGTGAAACTGGGTTTATTTTTATTTTTAAGAATTTAAGAATGCCTGAGGATATATAATAGTAATTAGTTTTATACTTTATAATAAATTCAATAGTAGATAAGTCTTTGATATGACGTTCGTATTGTTTTGCACAATATCACACTTTAGAGTTCTGCTTTGCGCGTAATTCTAGTAACATCAAAGATATAGTTCATCACTCGCAAAAACTTTTATTTTAAAGAAAATGCCTTTAACGTTTTAGTCACTTACTGGTACAGAAAGATTTTATCCTTTTAATTTTAAAACATGAAACCTCAAAATCATTTTTGTAAGCAGAAAATTGTCTTATTTTATCGGTCTTGCATAGGTAATTTATGTAATACACAATCTTAAGTTTGGGTGTTTACAAAATTAATGTTCAACTAATTAACTTATGAAAGTGGTAAAATGCCATTCCTTTAAGTTTAATAAGAAAATATTTGACTCGTATTTGTAGGCAATTTATGATCTTACAAGTCATGAAATCACAAACATACACGCACCATTAAAACTGAAATGTAGATTTTTTCATTAGCCTGTTACAGACTACTATGAGATAAATACACTTTGATAATTTGGAACGGCTTAAATAAACTTTACCTTTATTATACTCGTAATAATCCGTTAACTGACTGGCTTTTGTAACAAGTCTGGTGATTTTTTTCTACACCATTACCCTATACTCCACAACGTGGATTTACATCGCCTTCCTGGACCACGTTTCTGTTGTACAATTAGTTACAAGATATCATATTTATTACTTGTCCTTATGTGCCAGAAAATAAGACGACCTTTGAATCTCTATAGTTCTTATGATTTGTCTGTTTCTTCTCATTCGACTAATCACTGTGACATTCCTAATGTGATCTGTGAAGCAAATCTTGAATGCACTCCCATAAGTACACGTATGTGAGTTAGTTAACCTTCTTCAGGTTTCTACTATTAACGTAAAGTCGACCTTACACTTACTGCTCAAGTAATAATATTAATTTACTGAAATATCATCTATTATCATTATGAAAATACAATTAACAATCGGCAATTCAATATTACTGTTAATGCAGTTATTTTTTTAGTCTATCACTTTCACGGTGATATACCACAATGTAAAATGCAGCAACAAACTACGTGGATAACAATGGGATTCTAATGGTGTTTGGTTACAAAGAAGTGACAAGTTACGAGAGCTTTTCCTTTGATGCATTGTTAAATGACACCCTTGTTTACTTAGATAAAGAAAAGTGTAGAATAATGAGTCTGTCGTTATCTGCGACTTCAGTCTGCTCAGATTACCGATAAAGGAGACTGTATATTTTCAGTGTATTTTGCTAGTCACCTTAACGCGGAGATTGTGAGTAGTCAATCTTTGATTTTCGTGAACTCCTGTTGATCGTCTTCTGTTTGGTACTTCTAAGTCTTTCGAATTCCAAGTTTATCAATTTTGCCTAATCAAATTTCCTGCCATCAATATTTTTTTCTGACAAATCTCTTCATTTTCTCATACGTCCTCGTAACGAAACTTCCTCACCTACGAAACCTTCTACACAATTTGGGCTTCTCCACATCTCTCTTTCCACTAGTCCATGATTCAGAACAACAAATTCACAGTCCACGCTTCGTGCAAATGATATATGTAAAATTTTAATAATGTTTAACTTTAATGTTTCTCAACGTTAACAGCCTTTTTTCTACACACGGAAATATCTTTCGGTGTACACTGAGTTATAAAAATATATTGTTATGTGGGTTTCTCCTATTCACTGCCTATCTTACTCCAAAATATTTAAAAATCTTAATCTGCATTAAATCTCCAACTATCACCATACTCCTAGTAGTGGGTCCTTTATACGTAAAGTTTTATTATAATACATGTATACAATGGATGAATTTTTCTTAAAGCTATTTCAGTCAGCACATTGTCATAAAGAACAACACACTACAGGCTATGAAATATGTAACGATTTGAAAGGTTATCACGATAACTCTACTGTTTTAAGTAATCGTTTTAAGGTTTGTACATTTAAGAACAATTATTGGCACTACTCAAAACATTACACACTGAAAAGAAAGAGTGGAAAAGCACGTTTTTATATCTAAGATGTGTATTCTTAAATCGCGTACTTTTTTCGAATTGCTACTAAAAATGTAAAAAATTTATATATTTTATAAACAGCTTTACGATATGGAACTGTGAGCGCATTCAAAAAACAAAGGCATTCCAAATATAGATTCCTCCGCGTGTACTCTAGATTACTTAGATCACATTATCAGTTGAGATGCTGGAACGAACAAAACAAACGTAGAAGCCGTGAATACTATAAATATTTTAATACTCAAAAGTATTAATTTTATGATTTATTTTTACTACATAATGAAGCATAATTCAGTACAATATTTTGCAAGTCATTCTAAAGGAAAGATGGAAGAGAGCGGAGCTCAGTAAAACGACGTGTTTGGGAAACACGAGCATTTCGATAACAGTATGAGAAATTGTAAACTATTTCCTATCAAGTGGTAGTAAATTCAGTCACCATCGCCACGTTGATAGCCAACGTCCAATACGACATAGGGCATTATGAAGAAGGAGAAGAAGAAGCAGAAGAGAAATGTTTCAGTACAGAAACTATCGTGAATTCGTCCTACAGAAACAAAATCATAACTAAAACTTGCAATTTCTTTTATGAATTTGCTAACTGCTATAATTTTTTATTGTTCGACTAAGCTTTTCGTCATTACTGACATCTTCAGGTCTTAAACAACCAGGTCGTTGTTTAAGACCTGAAGATGTCAGTAATGACGAAAAGCTTAGTCGAACAATAAAAAATTATAGCAGTTAGCAAATTCATAAAAGAAATAGTAAGGATGGCTGCTAATTTAAACAATACGAAGAATAAAACTTGCAAATTGAATATTGTTCATAGCATCTTTTACTGCACACCACTACACTAGGTAAAAAATCTGGCCAATATAAGGAACAAAACTTAATTTTTGAAGTATTTGCATTACAGAGAACATATTAGACTTTAATTAGTAACTTCCTGGAGTGTTCATTAGTTAAAGAAACTGTGAGTGAAACGAGAGATGCGAGAGTATACCGTCCAGCATCATTACATGGCCGTGGAGTTTAGAATAACCTGAAGCTGTTTAAAACAGTTTCGTTATTGCAGGACAATAGGATGCCAAAACTCTCTATCCGCTGATTTATATTCATAATGGCTGTTTAATAGACAGATTTCTTTTCATGGATTTACTCAGACCTCAGTACCCTTCTGTGTAAAGAAAGTGCACAAATGATGAGTTTCTTTGTCACATAATCAGGCAAACTACTGGAGACTCGTTCTAAACCGTACACTCCGTTTAACCAATAAGCAAAAGAATCTGTACAATTATTTTATCCTTTTGATAATTTTGCATAATTTGACAAACAAATACGAGTATATAAGGGGCACAGAAGAGAATTGATAACATTAATAACACATTAAACATATTATTAATATTGATAATACTAATGCAGCACTGACAATATTATTAACAATCGAATTTACTTTTAAAAAGCAATATTCTATATGAAAAACGAAAAAATTATAAATGTGGTTACATTATATTCTATTTATTTTCCATTTATATACTTGTTTCATTTGAAATGTTTAGGAACATACTATATTTCATTCTTTAATTCAAACGTTTACAAATGAATTTTAGAAAGTGTTTTTTAACAAAGGTATAAAATGTTAAAAATGTCCGTAAGTGTGTTGGCGGTTGTTTGGGTGTGTAACACAAAGCGTTTAACAAACAATGCTGTCACGAGCACTTGCAGAGCTGTCAGTTCATTGTTTGGTACGTGGGGGGTGAGCATTCCACCTCTACTGAAACAACTAATTGTACTTTTTTATAATTCACTTTTCTGACGCTTATAAACAGTGTCGAATGTTATTTCCTGTCACCACAAACTATTGGGAAACATTATTCTAAATTACAGCTGACATATGTTTCCGTTGCTAAGTACTTTAATAATAGGACAAAAATTATTTTACTTACATGCAGCATTGTCCACCTGGAGAACGTAAGCAATTCACAATTACCTGTTTTAAATTGTGTTTTTAAAGAATATGTGGTGAATTGTTTTCATGCAATTATAGTGAATTGTATATATTTAAATATATACATTACTGGCACGCAGCACTGTCAACCCCTTCGTCCTTATGCAAGAAGTAATGTAAAATAAACTACAGAACTATTAAAACCTGAAGACACTTTAAGATATTGAGGTTACAAGTTAGAGGTTAGAAAATATAATGGCATATAAATCTTGGGTTAAGATATTAAGATTTTTAATAGAAAACAATATTGCATTCCATCTAACGCTATCATTGTTTTCGAAATTGTTACTGATAAATTTCAATATTTAAGTTTAGAACAGTTCGCAAAAAAATTTTGTTTATTAACATCAAGTCTCAGGTTTCATGTTCATATCAGCCTTATTGTGGTTTATTTATAAGTTAACTAATTTTAACAATAATCCATACAGCACATAAAAATATCACTCGACGATTTAAAATTAGTTCTGGTTGACGCTTAGTTTCATATTTCAATGGATCATGACAATGTTACCAGAAGTAAATAAAAAGCGACAAAATGAAAGCATCATTAAACTAAATATTAACTGCATAATTAAGAGTTTTAATATACTCATACCGCACTGAAGGATGAAGTGCTGTGTTCACAGGTTTCCGCTGACGGAAATTTCTGAAGTAGTGTAAGCTGTTTTAATGAAAGATTGTCACTATGGCGGTTTGCAGATGGAACACAACGAAGACAGGTGACAGCCTTCACCGCGTTTTAATTTATTCTTGTGTAGTACACTTTTCTTAAAACTAGGTTTTCCTTTCAATTAAATATAATTAAAAACTTTAAATATTATTTTATATTTACCTTTTGCTTTTTGAAGTTTACGTGCGATGCAGAAAAAATTGTCTTATTACTGTAAATTCTGAGCTCAAGACAACAAATTATTTCAAGAATACAAAGATTTAAGACAAGAATTACGTTATTAAAACAACTTTAAGAATGCTGGAATGAATGTGACCAGAAAATTATGTGTATCTTATTTTTCAATTAGGTATATGATAAATGCTCCAATTTTGCCTGTAGAGAATTTGTAGTTAAATCTTTATGAAAACAAAAAATGAGTTAATTCTGGAAAATTCCGATTGAAGTATATGAAAACATTAACCAAAACAGTTAAACTACATAAATAATAAACTATTTTATCAATAGAAAAACGAGGCAGAATATGGCTAAATTGGAATGGAAAAAGTTTATGTAGTAATTTGTTCATTTATCTCTCCGATTAAGATATTTATTCTTACATTCGAAATTCATGTAACGTGCAATTAGAGTTTAATTTCCTTAAGGAATTTTTTTTTGTAATATCATCTTGCCATAGATTACGGGAACATACGTGTTTTAAGATTTTAAGTTTTCATTTGTTTTCAAAATGCTAATAAATCAATAAATTAAACAGTATACAGACACCATAAAAACATCAAAACATAATGTGCAATAATAATAAAATTCTGTATAAAATTTATATAGCAAGCAAATGACTGTTAATAACGCTTTTGAATAGAGACAGCATACATTTTGTAAGGTTCTCTACGCTATGATCATATTTCTACACTACAAATATCGTAAACCGAGTTGGATACAATACGGTCTGAATGAACACTCGAATTTTCATTTTTTCATCTTTCCTACTCTCTAAAGGACATAACCTCGAGATACAAATTTGAATCGTTTCTCAAACGCCAGGAACTAAAATGTTAATACGAAACGATTTCGTACTTTTTTATAACGTACCGCAATTAAAAAAGTCTTCTTTATATAAATAATTAGTCTAATTATTTCATTCACATATACGACTTATTTAACCGTTTTTTTTAATGTTTGATATTTCCTTTTTTTTTAGCCTACCTTTCTAAAGAGTTAACTCACAAAATCTTCTTCGTTGCGCCACAGAACTGTTTGAGTGTGCGTGTGTGCGCATGTGTGGACACGCGTGCATATTCTTGCATTTATTTCATACGCTTTGTTATTATTGATTTAAACTGTTACAGTAATTTAATAAAACCACTTATTAAGTAGTTACTTTTAATTTGACATACTGCTTTCGGGTCTATTCATCAGTAAGACTTAATTAAGCTAGCAATAACGGAACTGTATTTACTGACTACAGTGTGAACAACAGTTTAGTTACTGGCAACATAGTAATCAAAATATTTAACCTAAAACCTACCTTTATAACCTGAAACTCTATTGTACACTATTCACAATGTACTTAGAGTAAGTAACAATAACTTCCCTCGGATACAATAACAAGTTATTCATATTTATAATTTCCCTTTGCACCTCTATATCACATATTGGTTTTAGACTACATAATATGTAACAGATATGTTCAGTGTAAGCAATACGATAGTCATCGCATAAATCGCGTCCTATACTGTATTCTGCATTAACATTTCCATAGTTAATCAGACAATGTCATAACAGCCGATAAATGTAATGTGCTCTTCTTTGCACATTTATCCTTTAAGAAGTGCTCAAAATTTAGCAAAGTTTAATTACGTAAAGTGTCTACATTTTACACCAGTTTCGATAAAGAAACGACTAGTTCCTTTTTGAAAAATGATGTGCACTGTCGATCGATTAAGTTGGCGATAGCACAATGGAGCACAGGTGCACAGGTGTTGCTCCGTAAATAGGTTGTTACAACTGCTAAACTGTTCTCACACACCCTTTGTCTCTGTGAAAATCTTACATAGTCATTTACACAGTGCCGCTTGAAAGTAGTTGTTCCCGTCGTTGGAAACAACATGGGTTCGATGAAGAGAACAATCCTAATGTCATTTGTAACTATCCGTTAGCTTGAAGAACCACATCAATTAATTACCATTTAACAAACAAAATATTGTAAATAATTATCGTATAAAATAGTTTACAGTTTCGGTATTCCCCCTTACCGTTACTCAGCATAACGTCACCATAAATATCCATAATATAGCTACGACAGCACAGAACAATCTACGCGTTTATCGAATGTGCCAGAAGGATCTCGATGTAACGCGTGTGGCGTACGTGCTACTATACGTATTTTGCGAGAATCTTCTCGACTGTGCCGGGCTTCGCTCGGACGCTCGGCCTGTGTCAAGGCCGTAGTAATTAAGTAGTTCACGAGAGATAAGACGCAGTTTGGAAGCTTCTGGTGTGTGAGCGTGACTATAAATACATCGGGTAGCGGCCTTAGTTTTCAGTATCAGTTGCGATTTTGGATAGTGCGGTCCGAGAGTTATAGTAGCGATATTACTGTGTACGTTCAAGTAGTTATTATTGAAGTGTTGCGTTTTACATTCGGACGGTATAATTGTAATACAATTGAGTTTTAATATTAGTGGACATTTTATTGCGTGTGAACAATTTTCATTTGATTTGTTGTAGAGACTGTGTTGTTAATTACGAACTGTTTTACTGTAACAATTAAAGGCGTGATTATTGACTTAATTGTTGTCTTGTACTTATTTTGTTTCCCCTGTACCTACGACGATCGAGTAGACCGTCGTAACAACATATATTGAAATTTGATTTTCTCATAATACATTTTCTCATTTAACTTCTTGATAATGAAACTAATTGTCGTTTCTATCATATCGGATTATGTGTTTGGGGCATACTGCAGAACTGTTTAGCATCTACAGTTGTGTCTGCAGTTGAATGATTTTACACCAGTTTCGATAAAAAAAAACGACTAGTTTCTGTTAAATACTATGAAAAATTATGTGTGTCGTCGATCGGTTAAGTTGGCGATAGCACAATAGAGCACATGTGTTGCCCCGTAAACAGGTTGTTACACTGCTACGGGGTTCTCACACACCCTTCGACTCTGTGAAAATCTTACACAGTCATTTATACAGTGTCGCTTAGAAGTAGTTTTTGGAAACAACAACTGTTTGGATGAGGCAAACTGTTCTAATCTTACTT
This sequence comes from Magicicada septendecula, assembly GCA_034769895.1. NCBI lineage: Eukaryota > Metazoa > Arthropoda > Insecta > Hemiptera > Cicadidae > Magicicada > Magicicada septendecula. The sequence continues at coordinate 271,272,323 of CM068367.1, forward strand.
GTTACCCTTTACTATCTGTTAGGAAAACATTTATAAATAAAATTTGACTTAAATAATACATCAATTAATTGCATTCACCAAATAAATAAAACATTTTAAATAATTAATTAATAAATTAGTTCACAGTTTCGGTAGTCCCATTTTCATTTACTCAGTATGAAGGCATAAGTTCTATTCACAATATGTACATACATTTGTTTTTCTCGTAATAATTCTTGATAATGAAACCAATTGTGATTTCTATTATATTGGGATACACTATCGGGGTATACTGCGGGGTATAAATTATATCGGGGTATTATATTTCTATTCTATCGGGGTATAGTGCGGAACACATACTTAAACTTTTTAAACTTAAACTTAAAGGCATCTTTTAAAATTAAACAGAACAGGGATTAGACAATTACACAGTGTTATATGGTACAAAAATATTAGAAAAAGCACCAAAAAAATGATATATCAGACCGTTGTCCAAAGCATTATGACGTGTGCAGCAGAAGTATGGGTTAATAACGAAAAGAATGAAAGAAAGATTCTTTGCAACAGAGATGGAATATTGGAGGAGGTGCTGTGGGATAACGAGAGCAGACCGAATAACAAACGAGGAGATCTGAAGAAGAATGGAAACGGAAAGAAGTGTAATTGACTACATCGAAGAAAAAAGATTGGTGTGGTACGGTCATGTCCGGAGAGTCCAAAATAGGTGGATCAATAAAGTGACGGAATGGAATTCATTAGGAAGGAGAAAAAGGGGAAGACACAGAAGATCTTGGAGGGATGAACCTATGCAACGTATAGGACTTGAGGAAGGACAATGGGAACATCGGAAGAATTGGAAAGCCACGTTGAAGGAAGGGAGACGGCACTAGCTGTAGCAACCCTAATTATTATTATTAAAATTAAACATTTCTTGTTATCACGGAAAAATACTAAGAGACCGGCCCGTGTCTTCTGTCTTCTTCGTGATCAATCTGCTGTATCAAACCTGAGCTCACTTTTTCTTAAAAAACACCTTATAATTTGGAGGAGGTAATCCGGTACACGAAAAACGCCTTCAAAAGCTGCCAGCATGTCAGTCCACCTAGCCGAATTAAATGCATTACGAACTTCTGGAGTGACGAGTATCACCGCCCTCCTAAATACGTAATTGCTCTCTTGAACCACTTGGACGGCCTTCAAAATCTCTGGATACCCAAACTATCTCCTGCTATCGTAAATAGCAGCCTCCAGGAGCTTCCCCGTGCAATATTTTTGCCTCCAGGGGAGGCATTGCTATATTTCGTAGCAACACATATCCCTCCACAAGAATCCTGTTCGCTACGCCTCTACGATCAGTGGCTATCAGTTTGGTACAGCCTCTGAAGATGACAATCTTTTGTTGCGTATATTTACCAGCTACCATCTTCTGTACATGGCGTACAGAAGATCTAGAGAATCTGATCAAGCAGCTACCATCTTCATTACTCCTGGTTGGAGACTTCAACATCCATAGTCCTACTAGGGTGGTCATAGGACAAACATCATTGTAATTAAAACTGAAGACCTATCTTGCTAAACAACACGCTTTTATTTTTGAACATCGGTGCAAGCACTCATTTTAATGTTGGCAGTGGTATTTTCTACTACTGAACGAATAGTTGTTGCACCATTCTACTACTGATCAATTGGTAGGCCTATATCTGGAGAACCTAGTTCAAAACAGTTTCATCTTAGGAAAACACAACATGATTTCTCTATTCATTGATTTGGAGAAAGTATTTGATAAAGCATGGAGATACAACATCATGAAGCAACTTCGTGTTGGCAATTCGGAAATACCTATTCAAATTTGTGTCCACTTTTCTCACGGACAGGATTTTTCGTGTTCGGTTCGGGCAATTACTATTGGCCCCACATCAAATGAAATATGGTGTACCACACGGATATGCGTTGAGTGGCACACATTTTGCAATAGCCATCAAAGAGACTTTGAGAGTACAGAAACGTCAGTTGGGAAGTACTTATATGTTGACGATTGTACTGTTCTACTTGGCTAAAGCAACGGCAATGATCGTACGTAAAATTGAAGGCGCTATTTCAAACGTCGGTAGAAATTGCTGAGAGCATAGGCTTTTCTTGCTCGGTAACAAATACTACCTATGTAGTAGTATCAACAAAAAGTCTATCAATTGTTTTCAAAATTTCTCTATTATATTGCTTTATTGCTTTTTTTCTAGTTTCAACCCGCTTTTAAAAATAAATTGTCAGATTAACACATGTAGTCGATGAAACAAAATTATTGTGGATTTTGAAACTCAAAATATGTAGAAAGACCGTTAATATAATCAGAATATTAATACAACAGAACTAATTTCCTAACAAACAGTTTTCTAAATTTTCTATTTATTTGAACTTTTTCGTACTTTTTCGTTAAATAATATGAAATATTAAGAGAAATCGACAAACTATTATTAAGTTACTATGTTACATTCTGCTTACTGCGTGTTACCGACCAATTCAAAATAAGTTACAACATTCAACCGGCAATGTTCTGCACGTCAGCTGATTGTAGCCGCAATCTTACTGTAATATGCGTTTTATATCACTGTATAATAGAAATCATTCATGAATTTATCTTATAATTTTGTCAAGAAAGCTCTCAAAAACTTTCATCTATACTTATGATCTGCTATGAATCTTTCCGAACAACACTTTCCAATATATATTTATGTGCCTGCTATGTAGTAAAATTTGTTTGCAGTCCTAACATGTTTTGTGTTTTCCATACCCAGTGACTTCCTATTTACAAATACGATAACGGTTTTTTCCTCAGTTTGTTTTTGTAATTTATTATTTAATTTGTTATGTTTTTCATTATAAGCGTCCTTTATAGATGTCCGTTTCACAAGTTTCAAAATTAAAGTGAGAGATATAGTGTGACTACACTTGACTGAAGCGATTTGCATGTTAAAATTAAACGCAATTATGCACTCTGTAAATTATTAAGTTTGTTATGAAGCAAATTATAATTATAAGCATATAGGTTAAGCTTATGATTGTAATCATAATCATTTATAGGTTTATGACATCTATGCAAGAAATGTAGTTATCCTACTTAGGATGACAGGTATGAATTCATATTTTATTTCAGCAGAATTTTAAGTGATAGACAGTTTTAATAAAATAAAAAACCATCTAATTAATTCCATACATATTTATGGCTTACTTGTGTAAAAGTCATAAAGATGGCACAGATTTCTTTTACAAATATGTTATGGTTCTTGTCAATTTGGTTTTGAAATTCAAAATTTCAATGTTATATATTTACGTAAACGTATAGTATTATATTATCATGTAAATATACTGTATTTAATGTATGCGATAACATGACCAAAACAGACGTGAATAGAGAATACTGAAGTCCAACGATTATTTAATACATTATAAATTTTTCTTTGCCATCATCAAACTGATTTGTATATCGATCGATTGTGTTGACCAAAACAGTTGAATACGTGTGAGTATCGTGTGAATGTCAGTGAACAATATACAGGGATACACAATTATTGGCACATTATTTTCATGTGAACGGATAAATGTATGTTTGATAAATACTACAATTATCCGCTTCTAGTACGCGACTTACGAACAAATATATTGCACACCACTATATTTGTGGCACCGTTTCTCATTTAAATGGAATTTCAGTTTCACACGCTCAAAGAGTTAATAATGTTCTTGCTTTATTTGGATTATGCAGTATATATAAAATACAATTAATGTTTTCAGACGAGTGTGTGACTGTATGTGTCTCTCTTCGTTTGAATGGCACACGCCGCTCCTGTCGTGTACACGTGTGCATACACATATTTCCACACATGACATGTAGCGTGTATGCATAATGTTTGTGGTTTAACTTTGTTACGGAGACGCCTATAAAATATGGTATTATTGGTATCATGAATCGTTTAACAATCAGAGGTTGTTTACTGCAGTCACACACGTCAACACGTTAATATGAATTCTAGTCACAAAAAGCACTGAAAATTATATTTGATTTGTTTTTCATATTTTCATACGAAGCTTTTATATCGTCAGCAATTGTAGCCAACAAAACTGTGACAAGAATGCGCATACCAAAGTAACGTAGAACTGCCACAATTGTTTCAATCAAAAAAAATAATTTAATTTATCCTACACTGAAAGCAATAAATTGATATATTGCCAAAGAAGCAAGAGAACAATATACCAGAAATGTTATTAACGAGTTATTGCAAAAAGTATCATGTTGTTTTTAATTACATTAAGGACTGCTGGAATGTGATTTTTAATCACATTTAATCTCTGCTGTATTCTCACTTAAACCTCACAAATCTACAATCGACGTTATTTTAAAGTGAATTTTAACTGTATAAGTTTACATTCCGTCCTACCTCAAAGTAATATAAAAGAAGTTTTCTTTGATAGTACCGACACGGATATCACTCTGACTCAAGTTGCAAAGTTTTTGTGATTAGTACACAACACTTTTCCATACAGGATGCGCGCGCGCGCCCACACACACACACACACACACACACACACACAATCTCTCTCTCTCTCTCTCTCCCTCTCCACCCCCTGTCACTCTCACAATCACTCCTCCTGTGTAGTGGCCTAAAACTATGAGAATGCTACTGGACACGATAGTTATAACAAAGTAAACGTTATATTATAATGCTCGTTGGTTTTTCTTTTATGTTTTCCACTTCACTTGTCGGATTACGCACTTTTACGTATAATATATCAAGTCTGTTCAGTTATGAGAACACGTTTTAGTCCTGTCCCAAAAGCACCACATTAAACAAATAAGATTAAGCAATAAAATATTTTGAGCCCGAACTTCAAAGAGACTATAAGACATAGACTACGGTGAACTGCATTTGAAACATAATCTGATTCAATGATTCAGTAATCTATAAATTATATTTTTTATTCGCTATCAGAACGTACAACCAAATTATAATATAATTACAGCAATACTTTTGTAATGCAAATAATATTTTACTTTTTGACTTGACATGTACTTGATTTGAGGTACTAGAATTGAGAGTACACTTTCAATATACTAACAATATTACTTAACAGTAAGATGTTGGTCATTCTTGGAATTAAAAAGTACTACTATAAAGCAACCAACTCTAAAACCTTTTGAGTTCGTAGTTTGATGAAAATGTATTCCAAACAATTATATCTTTTCTTATAGCTGTAATATTTTTGTAATTGTTTCAAAACTTCGTTATCAATTCTTTTCTTAAAGACTTAGTTACCATCGTTTACATTAATCTATGTTTCGCTTAACCTATTGTGGAATGAGTTACTGAATCCATTGCCACTTGGTGATGGTACGATATGATCTTGAAAACTGTGAAAATTGACGGACAAATTAGCCGTTATATAAAAATAAACAATACGGTAAATTCACTAAATGCATATGTAATCAGCTGCAGACTTGTATATGTTAAAATGTTTCCAACAACCAATTTTTGTAGAAATAACTTTCATAAACATGAGGCTTCTCATACAAATTTACTAAGCAATTTGTTGATAATATTGATTTAAATTTCCTTAATATAAAACCCGCTAATGTTTATATTTGTCTGTCTGCATAACGCCATTTATTTGAGTATATTGTAGGAAAAAAACTTTGTACAAAAAGACATGTAAACAGTGTTTGCAAAATAAAATATTGAGCTTTAGTTTTGTTATTAATTTTCTTCATGATTCATATCAACTCGTTATACATATTTAAGCGTGTATATTAAAAGCGTTAACGTTTTGTGTTTAAGATTACATTTCTGTAGTCTATAGATCCTCATTGGAATTTTGCAATGAAGACACACAATATATTACTGAAATAAAAAATAGCCTCTAACAAATACTAAAACAAAATTACTTTGAATTCAATAGCAAAACTTATCAACAACAAGAAGGATTGGCAATGGGATCTCCATTATCTAGCATAATAGCAGAAATATTCTTACAACATATAGACACCAAAATACAAAATATTATAAATTCTTTTGATCGAAATGGCATTTGGATAAAATACGTAGATGATGGTCTATATGTATCAAGTAACAAAAACACAAATGCAGATAACATATTAAAACAACTCAATAGCATACACCAAAAATACAATTCACAGAAGAAAAAAAGAAAATGATAACAAAATCAACTATTTAGACATAACCATCACAAGATACAATAACCACCTACAATATGCAATATACAGAAAACCAACTTCCACTAACATCATTATACCTAACAATTCTGATCACCCACCACAACAGATATTGGGCAGCATTCTATTCACTATTTAACAGAATGTACAAAATACACCTAAACCAACAAGAAACAGACAAAGAAAGAAATTAAATTTACCAAATTGCTTATGAAAATGGATATAATAAAAACACTGTAAACAAAATAGAAAATAAAATAAAAACTGAACAATTAAGAGTTAATAAAAATGAACAAAACAAAAATAATAACAACAATAAGAAATGGGCCACATTCACATACATAAATAATAAAATGACAAAGCTAACAAAACTGTTTAAAAACACAGACATTAAAATAGCATTCAAAACTAACGAAAATTATCTACAAAAACTAAATAACCCACACAACAAAGATAATACAACAACCAATGGTATATACAAAATTGAATGCCAAGATTGCAATAAATGTTACATAGGACAAACAAAAAAACAACTGAAAAAACGTTATTTTGAACACCTAAACGCATACAAAAAACCAGAAATATACAAATTTAATTTAGCCACACATGCAATAGACACTGGACATGAATTCCCAGACATAACCAACATGACACTAATAAAACACATACCACACAAAGGCACCATAATGAACATTTGGAAAAATTTACAAATATACAAACATAAAACACAAAACAAACTAATACCTAAACAAATACAATTCAATACAAAACATTACACAATTTTCAAAGCACTCAACATCGAAAATACACAAAATACTAATACATACACCACAATCACACACAATAATACAACTTTAAAATACCAGAGACCAACAAGAAACCACAATAACGACCAGCCAACACACAAATACTTCACCAGTCTCAAAATCACGAAGGCTGAGGATGAGAACACAATGATTCTCGAAACATGTTCCTAATAAGGAAAAAAACATCTTGAGGTAATTTCATTATAAATATTAAATATATAATCCTATTTGTAATGATGTACTGTAAAGAATGCAACATCTTTAGAACTTATATGAAATCGGAATGTCATTCCTTAAAAAATTACGGTGATTACGATTAGCGATATATTTTGACTGTGCGCTGTTACAATTAAAAATTTAATTTTAATGTTACATTAATTTCAAAAATGTATAATGATAATGAAAATTTGTGTCATTATTTTTCTCATTAATAACATAATTTCTATTTATCGAAGTGTAGAAGTACTAGTAAAAGATGAATGTCGTAAGGTTGTAGTAGAATTCCCTCGAGTTCACACTGTTATTTCTCCAATATACTGGGGATTAGACACGTTTCTTGTCCGATTACTGTTCGCGGAAATACAATCCCGGTTACCCTCTTGAGATCCGTACCCTATGTAGTTGGTTAGGGATTAGTTGTCACGACTGGAGTCAAGAAGCACAAACATTAAACCAGAAACATTTTTTATCCTCTCATAATTGTATTATAAACAAAGTGTTAGTGTCTACGTCGAATATGCGTATCTTAAACTGTTTTGTAATGAATATATTTTTACTTTTAAAATATCTGTCTAAAATTTGCCTGGATAATGTATGTTAATAGACCTTTTATTTACACCATTTTATTTTAATATCATTGAGAGCAATGACACAAAAATATCATTGAGAGCTATTTTAAAAAGCACACATTTTTATGTTAAAACCTGAGTCGGTAAATTAAATATTTGCATCATAATCAATTGACTTTTGAGCGATTTTGATCTAACCATAACCACATGTAACTTACATCTACGAATGTATAATTAGTGTCCCTTGGTTTTATTTCAACAGACGTTTACCTTGGGAACTACACAGTACTGGACTTTTTTAAATGTTGATTCTTAGCACTTTAGACTAACATAAATTTACTGGAATTTAAAATAAGACTCGTTGCTGACATTTTGACAGCCAGGACACAATTTAATACTGTCGACTACGTTATATTTAATTTTAATCTATAATTTACACATACATTTGTACATTAGTTTAACAGGCAAATTTGAATTTCGTTGTTGTTTGTAACATAAATATTCCTCTGAACCTGCTGGAAATCGACACAACGCTATTAAAAGTAGCAGCTCTTATTACGAGTAACATTAATAAAAGTACGTTACCTGTACTTTGCATGAAGTCTGACACAAAGAAACAGAAACATAGTAAGGGTAACCTTAGTATAAAGTACAGAAAACAAATATAAATGTTTCTGATTCAACTTTATCATAGTTTGTTTTGTACTTTGCAATCACAGGAGTTGTGCGGCTGATGGGCAAATAAACCCGTGGCATTTACTACTGAACGTAAAAACAAATGGCTAAATATCTTTGTGTAAGTGATCTAAAACTTGCCTGTGTTAACTTTATTGTGTACAATTATATAGTGGTACGACGGTCTACTTGATCGTCGTAGGTGACCTAAACACCACTGGCTGATCCAAGTCTGTTTGGTTCTCGTCAACAACCTTTTGCGCAACTTCATCTTCAGCAAAATGTTCCTCCGGGTTTTTCCATTAACTCAGGAACAAGTAAGAGTCTTGTCTCGACACCCATAGTTGGCTTTCCAATAACTTCTTTTGTCGTTACACTTATTTGTACTTCCCCTGCTAGTTCTTCCTTCATTTCCGTTTGCAATAGGGAGGGTTCCTCTTGATCAGACCTGTTGACTTTTTCTTCTACTAATGCCACTTGCTTAATCGAATGGTAGACCCTGTCATCTTAGCCATGCAAAACTTTATCTTCTCTTGCCCAACCCCCAGGACATTATCTCTTAAGTCCACAACGAATCCGTAGGTATTCATAATGTCCGTGACAAGAATCACTTCATCGACTCGACAATGTCTGCAAAGAGCATTTGGTGGCTAAACTCGAGAAGACCCAGGCGTACACGTACGTCTACCTTTCCTAGCACCTTGACGGGGCTTCCAGTCACAGTCTGTATCGTACAAGAGCTAATTAGAGGCTGGCGGTTGCTGACTAAGTCTGGGCGCACAATACACTGTTGCGGGCGTGTCAACTGTAAATGATGTTGGTTTACCTTCCGCAAATCCATTAACAATCAAGTTTCCACTGGTCTTATGTAGCGTGGGAACTGTGTGCTGTTCTGTGGCTTTACTTCTCCAATTGGTGCGATTACTCTCTTCTCTCGGTATCTTCTTCTCCCAACAGTCTACCTGTAGATGACCACGTTTTCCACTGTTGTAACATTTCGGTCTTCTGTTTTTTCCCATCGTTCAAATCGTTGCGATCCTCTTGAACTACTGAATTGTTTGTCCCACAACATTGGTTTTCTACACCCATCGTAACGACAATGTGATACAAGGATCTTCTGACTGCAATGTGATGGCACAAACCCATTAATGTAGCGGGACGCTGATTTGGCAGCTTCAAACTCTAGGGCGTGAACAAGAGCTTCTGAGATATTACGGTGTCTTGCCATTCGTAACACTTGCTGAAATTCACAATCTCCGATGCCATCAATAAATGTCTGCACCGCAAACCTTATTCGAAAATCTTCTGGTGCTTCAGGATAGGCCAATATAATGTCTGTCGATACTTGCTTCAAACTCTTGAAGACTCTCCCCGGAGCGTTGTCGTCTTGTTCTTAACTGAGCGTAGTACACATCTCGCAAATGTTTATCACCGTAGCGTAATTATAAGCTTTTATCAAGTCGGCATAGATGTTCTGGCTGTCAGGTGGCACTTTCTGTAGTAATTCTGCTGCATGCCCTTTTAATGCGAGAACGAATGAAACTGCCTTGTCTTTCTCTGTCCAATTATTTGGGCATGCAGCAGCTTCAAATTGGTGGAGGTACGTTGCCCAGTGACCGTTTCCGTCAAAGGTTGGAGCTTTGACATGAACCGTTCCTACAGCAGGCAAAGTGACTTTCTCTATTAATTTTTTTTCTGTGTCTTTTTCTGTCTTTATCATTGGTACAGTCTGTTTTTTGGTTGAATCTTCATGCACTTCTCAACTTCAATTTTAATTTTTTCTTATGTTTGCCATCGAGTTTTCTACTGCAGATATTTTATTTGACACACATTCTTTCTATGACAGTTAATTTTGTAGACACCGATTCTTCAACAATCCAGACAGATTTTTCTAATTCAGCTATTTTTAATGTCATTGATTCTTGTACCTCCGATATTTTAGTAACTTGTTTATTAAGCTTACCTCGTAAGAGTCCCAACTCTGCAGCGGTTTGTTCTTGTGTCTGCTTTTGCTCCTGTATTAACTCCTTGATGTCTTCTGTTTCACGCTTACGTTTTTCATCCTGTCGTTTTCTGCTTCTTCTCTTCCTTGTCTTCGTTCTTCTTTTTGTCGTCTTTCTGCTTCTTCCGTCCCCATGCCTGCGTTTCTCATCCTGTCGTTTCGCCGTCTGTAACAGCAGAGCCTGTAAAATTTCTATCATCTGACTGGCATCCATTGTTTACCGAATAATTACGAATTATCTGTGTTAGCAGTCTTCATAACAACTTTGTCGTATTTTGTTGCTTCTCTGCTATGTACAATTTTCCCTCGAACAAGGCCTTTCGGTTTCGCAAACATTATCACGTTCTTAATTCAACAAAATTAAAATACCTACTTCCCTTATATATATAATAACCCTCCTACGCATAACCGGTTACATTCAACCAATAGGAGGCATTACTTATCGCCCAGTCCTTGTTAGCCCCGCCCCTTATTCAATCAACTTGACCCCGTCACGTACATTACCCTCTAGAAATCTCCTACAGCTTTCTACCTTCTGAACATATATCCTGTAAACGTATTACACCTTTTATACATTACTCTTTCAAAATATAGTAAAATATATCCTCATTAATAATTCAGTCTTTATATTCATCTGCGCATTCCTATTCTTTTTCCTTACTTTTAATATTTCTAATTCTTCATACAATTTGCGTTTACATATGTTATTCTCTAACCTTACTATTTCGACGTTCTCTGTTGGGTCTAAAAACCTATGCTCTGTTTCATTAAAATGTCTCGCGTAGTGCGAACTCGTAGTTCTGTCTCCTTCTGCTCTCGCATTCTCTCTCAATCTAATTTCGAACTTACGTCCTGTTTCACCCAGATAAACCTTATCACACTGTTTACAGTTCAAATTATAAACACCGCTTTTCTGTAGTTCAGGCGTTATTTCAGTACTACTATTCTTTATATAATCAAAAACTGTCTTTGTCTTTTTCACCGCTACATCTATATTGTGTTTTTCAAAGCACTTGATTATGTTCCTCGTTTGAAATTCCAGATACGTTATTGATCCTACGTATTTCTTTTCATTCTTCTCTTCTTGTCTACTATTTCCTTCTATTTTTTTACAATTTTCTCTACTATCCCTGGTTTATAATTATTATTTTTCGCTATTTCTTCTATTCTTTTTAACTCTTATTTATTACATGAATTTTCTTCTAAGTATTTTATTGCCCTAAAACAAAATGAGTTTAGTGCAGCCATCTTGTGACTTACGGGATGGTATGATTCCTGAGGTATAATTAAGTCTGTAAACGTTTCTTTTATAAATACATCAAATTTAAAAACACCACACTCTATCTTTATATTTAGATCTAGGTAATTTATTTGTACTCCACCTATTTCCTCTTTGAACTTAATTTTATTTTAAATTTGATTAATTTCATTCGTTAGTTCTGCGAATTCTTCATTTGTTCCCTCCCACACCACCAAAATGTCGTCTACGTACCTTATCCATTGGTGGTGTGGGATAATCGATCACTCATTTTACTCGTCAACCAACGAATTATAAAAGACATTAAAAAGAAAAGAGTAAAGAGACAATAATAAACTTTAATAACGTACATAATAATTGTAAAATCTAATTGGTTAAATTGTTGTAATTTATAATGATATTTAACATTTACGAAATTATTTTTGAAATTATAACGTAGCATAAATGTTTAAGTAATTCTAAAATAGATTGATATTTCATGAATACGATATTCATATGTAGGCACACAAAGCAAAGTAGCAATAATATAAAAAATATGGAATTTAAAAAGAAATACAATCTGAGCAAGTCGAGAGTACATTATATATTATAAAAATTTCTATTTATACATGTCAATTTATATCTTGTGTATTATATTTATGAATATTTGTGTAATGTTATTTGTATAGTGACAATATTTCTGTGTATGATGAGCACACACAAAAGAAAAATATTATGCGAATAATAATGATGAAATTTTAATTCGCAATTTTTGGAAATTTTATTTAATAAAATTTTGAATGAGTTTTACAAAGTCGATATGATATAAGAAGTGTTATTGTTATTTTAAAAACACACCGTATAAATATATATATATATATATTGCAACGTTACAGCCATACGCTGTATTAGGCATTAATTTAAATAAATATAAATTTTGTATAATTTGTATAAGTTACGGGTAAATGGACAGGTCTGAGATTGCAAAAATATTTCATTGTTAGATTAGGGGAGAATTAACCTGTTTCGACAAGCAGTGAACACCTGCTCAATTGTGTGTGTGTTACACGTGTATCTTGTGTGTGTTAGTGATGCAGGCATAGACAGGAATCTCAGCAACCCGCCCCAAGTAATTAATAAAATAATTATTTTAATTCACTGTGCGAAAACTAATTAGTGTATGATCAAACCAAAGGCACCAAAGTGTGTGTGAAATTTATAGTTATCCCCAGTGAAAAGATGACGTTAATAGAACACGTTATGCGAAGACAGTGTGTGACGATTTAATAAGCCTAAATCCCACAAAAATTAAAAAAAAATTTATAATACTAATATTAGCATTAATAAGGTACGAATGAACCTTTCTCCATGCCCCAAACCGGTAGTAACCTGCCGATTTGCCAATGTAGCAGTTATTAAAATTAGATTGGAAAACTAAATAAATCCGTGACTACCCCTAGTCATATAAAAGATTAATCAAAGTAAAGAGCGATGTCATTAAGTTGTAAGCGAATTAAAGGAAAATAATTAATAATAAATGAGAACTACTTTTACCCGCGCGCGGACAGCCTCTTTACCCCTATAGTTAGCCAGTTCAGTTGTATCTCAGTCTCCGCTGCTGATACAGCGTACAAAAGTATGTAGTCAATATAAAAACCTGTAAACGAGGAGAAGCTTGTGTGAGATAGACGGATGATGTAAAAATGTCGAAAATGACGTGAGTGTATGACAATGACATCTCTGTAACAAACTAACATCACCTAAATTGATGTTAAACTTTTAACATGTAACTGTTAACCGTAAGTAATATGTGCGGTACAACAATGTGAATACCAGTGAAAGTTACAACCCAAAACCTACCACAAGAATCTACAGACCCAGCAGACGACTCATCTTTAGGAATGACAGCAGATTTCACCAAAACACGATAGCCAGAAGATCTCCAAGACACCCTGCACAACCGATAGAAGCGCCGATTCGCCGACGATGTTACACACAGGTGACACTGATGTTCAACTTCCGTGGTTCAGAACTTAACTTAAAATAATACATGATAGACACTTAATTAACCAATAAAAGTAAAGTAAAACACGAAAGACTGACTTAGTTACCATAAAATTGTAATTTCATGCTTAGTAATAATATGTGTTAAGTTTAATGCTTTTATGAATATCACACGTTAAAGTTAAATAAGCCTATTCTTCAGATGACACAAAATAAAGATTATAATTTTAATATCATATACTGAAACAAACTACTCGGATCCGAGGGCAGTACAAGCTATGTTAACTCATTAATTACTCTAATTCTATTTGTACAAGAGGTGCAAATGTTTTTATTTTTAATATACTCATTACTAAATTTCTTCGCAGATGTTAAAACATTATGTAATAAAGAGGTCCAAAAAGGTGAGTGAATAAATCTACAAACCCCTGTCAATATTCCTCAATTCACGGGATCCTATTTAACATTTGTTTACATTCCAGTTATTTATGAGTTTGTTAAGATTATGGCAGCCTGTTTAACTGACCTGAGCCAATTAATCAGGTTCCCGATATTATGACGACGAGACGTTATAAGTGCAAAATAAACGTGCCAAAAAATACGCAAATTACCCTAAGACGCTCAAATTAATATAGTGAGTGCTTAATCGAATTAGCTATGATTTGTGCTATCTCAATTCCGTGCAAAACATTGCTATTTGCTAATAATTGCAAATAGATGAAAAGGTTCGGGAGTGGGGGCTGTCACGAGATATGCAGGTATCGACAGGACGATTTTGGAGCCGACTGGCGCGGAATCTCGAGAGGGTATAAATTAAGGGTTCGACCAAAAACCCTTCTCTTCATTTCAAGACACAGTTGCAGCCGGACATGCTGTCCGTCGGCAAAACAGTTTATATTTATTCTATTACAAGTCGCAGTAACAAACGAAATAACGTTCGTTAAATTCACGACAATATTACAGAAAAAGTAAATACCGCAATAGTAAGTCTACCAAGAGTATATACGGGAAAGCTGCTGTAGAGCGAGCCTGGACTCTAGACGTATCCAGGAACATGCTGCCGTAGAACGACGCTGGACGTTAGACGCATCCAGGAACATGCTGCTGTAGAGCGACGCTGGACTCTAGACGCATCCAGGAACATGCTGCCGTAGAACGACGCTGGACTCTAGACGTATCCAGGAACACATGCTGCCGTACAACGACGCTGGACTCTAGACGTATCCAGGACCACGCCCGGACAAGAGGAATGGAAAACTAACTCTGGACAACGCTGGACCCCGGACAACAGCCGTAAGATCATCAGAAATCGAGGTGACATGCGTAATGCATTTTAAATGATTTATAAAAAAAAAGAGCTCATAAAGACGATTTCAAAGAACAGTAAATTAAAACAAAGAAAAGTTTATACTTAGTAATAATATGTTAAATATAAATAAATGTTTAGTCGTAAGAATGAGCGATCGCATATACATATAAAAGCATTCATAAATGAAAGAGAATTTATAGTAAAGAGAGTACAGTTTATTATCAAAATAGATAGTAATGTGAGTAGATATTTGAAGTATAGAAAGATTAATTTAAAGTTGAATATTAAAACAAGGCCAGTCTACAAGCAATTAATATAAATTTAAGTTGAATTTTAAACCTTGGTATAGACTGAGCGAGTAGAGGTCAGATCTGAGATAAGACAATTTATTTCAATATAAAAATATTTTAATTTTATAATAAATGAATAAACCAATTATTCAACATGTCTAGATATAAGATTATTAACATGTTTAGATATAAGAGATTTTTAAATATGTGTAATGCTGCATATCATAAGATATAAACATTTAATAATGAGCAATATCGTGACCGACAATTATTAATGATGTTTATGAATATTTATAATAATGAATAAATAATAAATATAAGTTTTAAATACTGATAAATAAAAATACTCTTATTATAAATACACCTGGTATAATTATACAACCTGCATGAATGACTGTATATCAAATTTACATATACATTCGTTGTATAAGTTTGTATCCCTTGAACGTGAGGCCTGACATTGTATATGTATGTATATGTAACGTTGTATAATTTTGGCGCTCCAAGATTATAATTTAAATTATATTAAATTTGTTGTAATATATATGTGATATATATATATATATATATATATATATATATGTATATATGTATTGCAATGTGACAGACATTCACACCATATATGAATGCATGAAGCATAATTATGACCAGCCATATTAGATGTCCGGGACAATTGGGGTGTGATTGAAATAAAAAGTATTGTTTATAAGTTAAGAATAATACTATAAATTAGTTATAAGACAATATAAAGACTATAAAACTGTAGTATGGTGCTTGAGCGAAGTGTTATGTTGTGCGCGTATCAGAAGGAGGTGTGAACAGTGTTGGAATTAGCCAATTGGTAAACACGCAATAAGTTGTGCATATCGACGTACGTATGAGTTACAGTTTATTGCAATTACGAAATATTAAAAGGTCAATTTAATTGATTCATATGTAAGGGAAAACTTATGTTCTAGAAGAATCGGGAAAACGGAGGTCCAGTCTTAAGCACGTGGCATTTCCAGAATATTCCTACATTTAACATGTGTTGTATATGAAATACATCTATGCGCAGGCCGACCGTGACGTCACCTTATAACGATGCAGTTTCAGTTTAGGAAGAGAGGGGAGTCTTCATGTAACACACGTCGAGAGCAGTTGCGGAGTTGCTAGCATAGTCCAACACCCATTCCAGGCAGTCCTTGGGGCCCGTAGATGTCGAGGGAGCAGTGAGTTTCGGCAAGGAGGTTAAGCCCGGAGTACGAGAGTTTCGGCTACCGTTGCTGAACTCCGATTGCTGACCGAGGTGGCTGAGGCGGACACCGAGGCACGGAGCGATTCCTGGATGCGGCGGCGTAGGACACACGACGGATCGCTGGAGACCGGGAACGAGATACCGACCGGGACAACCAGGAAGACGTCAATTCAGGAAAGCAATTTTAATAACTAAATTTGTTTTAAAATTATAAAAAACTTTCAAAGGAAAATTTTTAACTTTTCAATTAATATCATTGTATTAAAAAAAAACATTTTTATGCAATCATCATGTTGGAAAACGGTCAATAAATGTATTAAATCGCTAATTGACCATCATTTCTGCAAGTTTGGTCAGCTAACTACCTGTTACCTTGGAATATATATATTATATATATGAATATATATATATATATGAATATATATATATATGAATATATATATATAGCAATTTAATTTTATAATAAAATAAAATAAAATTATAATTACTTCTGCAATAAATTTCTAAATTACTTTAGATTTCTCTCATTATACGGATATATTCTATTTAACATCCGTCAGATTGAAATAAGACGATAAAAATAAGAAACTTCTACTTGCAGAAGTCATTTATTTATACTTACTACACAGAAGTAATTTGATTATACTTATATATTACAATTATATTAATAGTAGCCTACTTATATCACATGGAACTGGTCTCATCATGTGGTTAGTGGACCATTATGTGTAAAGCGTGTAAGAGCTTTTCTAAAACGACTATCTCAAGAAAAGTATTTCTGCCTAAACATCTGTAAAACACACACACACACACACACACACACACACACACACACACACACACACACACACACACACACACACACACACACACACACACACACACACACACACACACACACACACATGCAAAGGCGCGGGCAAGTACCCAATTGTGTATGTAGGCGATTTATTATGATTCATATTACAGATGGAGCGGTCGTGGCGTAGTGGCTAGCGTGTGGCGCTGCTACGCTGTCGGCGCGGGTTCAATTCCCGCCGGGGGCCATCCGATTTAGATACGACTGTTCCCCTCGCAAGGCAATGGCAAACCAGCGAGAGGTATCCTGCTTAGTATAAACCTTCCCCAACTATGCCGTTCGGATCCCGCGTTAAACTGTAGGTCCCATATACCTGTGAGAGAATCAGTACCACACGCACCACGGGTATATGCGGGGAGGGTACAAACCAGTCGAAGACTGAAGGACTACGAAAAAATTACAGATATTAGAAATTTAAATTTAAAAAATTGTTCATAGAATTCACTACTTAAAACTGCATGTACAAATATTAATTCTGAGCTAAACAATAATGTAACTGTAAAGTATGTAAAGTGTAAAGTATGTAAAACGTACTGGCAAGGAGACATTTTTTCAATTTTAACATCAGCATTACTTGTTCAGTACAATATCTTTAGACGTCGGAGACAAGAGAAAGTCGAGTTTCCCCTAAAAAGAAAAACCCATTTTACATTTGTGCACACTGTCCTGTTTTCGAATTGTTCTTTAAATACCTAATTCGTACGTAATGTGGTTTACTGAGTTAAAACACGTAGTCTCTTAACTGCAAAAAGTGCTTTCATTACATATTAAAATATCCTAAAAAGTTAAGTAGAACATTTTCTAATCGTTTTGATTACTACTTTACTATGGAGTAAACAAATATAATGTTCAAAATTTGGACGTCTCTACTTATGCCTAATTTTATGCATTAATAGAAGGCTAACGACATAATATTGGCTTTTTTAAGCACTGAAAGTTTCAAAATAACGTTGTTTAGTTCATACCAATCGTTAAAGAGTTTTCCGTGAGTTATTCCTTTCACGAAAGCCAGCCATAATGCTAACTTGGTTTTCCTTTATAAAGCTTTAAAACAGTGATATATAAAATTGTAGGGCACCAATGCTGACAGTGTTACATGACATATGAGCCCTAAGATTTCAGTGATATAAAATGCTTACACATGTCAATTATTGAGTCAAAGAGACAAGCCAAATAATTTGTCTAAAATGCCAAGCTCAACGCTACATGAGCTACCTATCACCAAATATAAACGCACAGCCATAAGAGTCAATTAACTGATGGTAAATACAGATGAAATGACATTATAGTGAAGAGAAAATGCACCACACAATGATTGTACCGCAGGAAGCAACCACCCAATAGTTTTCGGTCAGTGAAGAACCAAACAACACAGGAAAGAAGAAAGAAGAAAGAAGAATCAAAGAAGAAAGAAGAAAGAAGAAGAAGGAAGAATGAGTGAAGAAACCTACTACGAGAAGGACATCCAACAACCATGGCATATAGATTCCAAGAGCCAGTCAACTATAAATCAACATCTACCCGTATGTGTAGTAACTAATCAACCTACAGATTGAAGAGATAGACAGAAAACTGACTAACTGAGATGACCAGTATACTATAGATAATGTTATAAATGAATAAGACAAGAAATGTTATACAAGGAATGAAAATAACAATAATACTTATTGATTAGAAGCTGTAAAATAAAGCATAGTAACAAGACATGCACAGCACCAATGTAACAAAAGAAGTATTAATTTGTCTCAGAATATCAGCAAACATTAGTCAAATAGTCTGACAATCATGTATAAAAAGCAAGAGAATAACTAATAGGTTATTAGTTATCATTATTAAAACCAAACATGTAAAAAATAAGGTTAAAAGAATACCAATGTGTGTCAAACTAACATACACTTTGCTGGCACAAATGACAAAATAACATAACCTATGATGTAGGTAATATTCACCTGAATTCACAACTAGCAGTAGGAAAAACCTACCCAAACCTGAATGTTTTATATGAAAAAACAAGTAGAAATGATAATCTTTCTATAGGTACCAAAATAAGATACCCAAAATAAACTTTAAATAAGAATATAAACAAAGAAAGTGAACCAAAACCCACCAAAATGGAATTCACTATATAAAACTTGTATAAAATCATATTATAAAACCGAATAGAAACGAAAGGTTGATGTCAATACCACAAATAGAGTGTGATACCACTACTGTGTTAGTGTACAAAGATTATAAGACAGAATATAATATATTACAATTGTATTTAAGTCCACCTGTCATGTGACACCAGGTGTAACTAGTATTATTTAACCAAATACAATATGGAAAAGTCTAGTGTATTAAACACACCAAGCCCATTACAAAGACAATGTTATTACTCATCTATTGTAACTAAAAGATAATAACAAAAGAACTTAAATACCAAATAAGAATAACATTAATTAGGCATCTCATGATGATAAATAGACACCACTTAATTAACCAGAAATTACCAGAAAATACTTAATTTTCCAGCTAACAAAGGTGACCAGTAGTTGTAACCCTTTGTTATTATCAACTGGAAACATATGGAAGGTAAACAAACGCTTTTTAATAGGTAAAATATGTATATACAAATGTAAGAACCTAGGCTAAGATGATAGTAACATAAGAAATGTATTTTGTAAAAAAATTTAAGTAAATAGCAACTAAGGAGTGTAAGTGAACTTGTAAGGCATGCCCTCAAGTGGGTATGAGTGCCATTATATAGTGATAATAAAGAATTAAATATAAAATAATAGTGTATAGTGAAGAGTGCTAATCACAAACATTAACTTCCTTAATAATGGACCAAAGCACAGCATGAGTGGACTCAAAATAAAGAGCCAAGTGTTACGAATCCAGTGATACGCTCAGATTTAAAATCGAAGCCATATTAACAAAGTTATTACAATTATAAAGAATTCGTGTCAAATTGAGGAAAACGTTTATACTCTTGAAACCAAAGACCCACTTCAACAATTGAAATAAAACGCCGAGGGGGTATGTGCACCAAATTAAAGATCGCTAACCAATCAAATCTACGGATTTAACCAAATTTTGGACGTTTACTGAACGGAACGGCAGAGGGAGGCTTGCGTTCTGGTCACTTTTTAATGAACTTTGGAAGCGAGAAGATGCCGACAGTCGAGAGAAAAAGTCAGCTGATCTATTAATGTGTGCGCGTCACCGATGTAAACAGTGTGACCTAACCTAAAATAGCGAAAATACTTTAGTATCAGAGAATACAAAAGCTACATGCATTGTATGACGCTAAGGATATTTTACTTATACATACTACCATCTACGTGTACCATCTACTTAATACACTATTAAATATGTTTTGAACATTACATTTATTAAAGTAACTTTCTGAGTGCATATATCAATATTATATATTTAGTTATTGATCATACAATTTATCCACGCATAGTGAATGCAATTTTGTTTGTGACACTATATACACAATTAAAACTCTTTCCTTTGTTTCCTTTATTTTTTGAATGACGCAATTTTGTTTGCTTAAAACACCTTTATAAAATTTAGCAGAGTGGCGCACTTTTGTGACACTCTGTAAACAATTACCCTTTTATTTTTTTACAAGAAAGCAGAGTGGCGCAGTTTTGTAACGTCTTTTCGTTACGTTACTAATCCAGGGAACCCCTCGTAATTAAACTCCGTTAATTAGATGGGCTGCCTACGTTGTAACAGAATTGATCACAAATAATTAATATAACAAATTACTTACTAACTGAGTAAGGAAACAATGGCAAGGTATACAATTGATTTAAGCACTCCTCATATGTGTGTAACAAGAAGACTTCTCTTTATTTAACATTTAAAAACATATACTGACAGATCCCATGACATTACTAATTCAATTATTAAGTTATTTGAAAGGTTTCTTTAAACTTTGAGATCAAACTTGATTTTATATAGCTATACCTCGGATCCGGGTCAACTTTCTGTATTTCTGTAATTAAGACTTTTAATTATACTCATTTCATGATATTAGCTTGCAAGACTTTCTTTTATTCAACCATTGGAAGAATGGTATTATTGCTTGAATTATATTACTCTACATTAGCATATAAACTGTTACAACGTATGAAGTTAGAATAGTTACATGAAATTCTTAGATTTAATTTATAAGTCTTTACAAAGTTAATAGTTTCTGAAAAGTCTCTTTCAAGATGTGTTGTGTAACAAATATTAGTAACCCTCGATAGACAGGCTATCGAGTCACCTTTTAATTGGTATGCAGAAGACTCGTCCTGGGGTATCCGTCTTGGGAAACAGGAACAGCTACGTCGTCATCTCGGTCTGGCCTTCCTCTGTAAAGGGCTCCAAAGTTCGCAGGTTGAACAATATGTTGTGTAGATATCTATGATGATCTTGTAGATTCTCGGATGTCCTGATCTGCATATTCTGTCACGTGCAGTAGAGTTTGTGGGTTCTGATAGTTCACATCTCCAGGTATGACTTTGGAATTGTTGTTATTTGTTGAAGCACGAAGTCATCTTGTGTTACACTCCTTTTTACGTTTCGATTTTTTTACTTTAAATTTCTTGTCTATTTACATGACTATATTAGTTAACACATCCAGATGCTTTAAACAGCTACATCTGGTACACCATCTTAAGGTGAAACAAAATATAGTTAACATATTTTAAGAGCACAGCTCCTACGTCTATACTGTACGAAGTCACCATTGCAAGAGAGAGAAATTCTGCTCCCTTCGCCTGGTACTGGGCAAAAGTTAGTGGGGCAATTTCCGCGCGAGAATATAGTTCCTAACTATATTTAAGTTAACATTTTTATTTATACAAACTATCCCTAAACAAATATACATAATTTAAATCAGTTGTTTTAGCGACTATTTATGTCTTCAGATTTTTAATTATTAACATTAGTTTTTTTTATCTTATTCTAACTTACACAAGACTCGGAAAACATGTCGAGTCTGGAATCAACAGGACAGCGCCTGCTCACAAGCAAAGGGTTAAATACGATATTAATAACTCTTTACAATTTATCTTTTTATTAGAGTAACTTCTAACTAACTAATTACTGCTTCCTCTCATACTGAGTACATACAGGTATTTTATATTAATACAGTGAGATTTAAATGGCTTAAGAGCTCGCAACCTTAATTTTTAAAAAATTTTTATTTTCTTGATTATTTCTTTTATTTAAATCGTCACATACTCCACCGCTTAAATTGCACGCTACGGTTAAGCTTTTTGAGTCTAACTCACTATTGGGGACTGGGAGTACGATTAGTGTCAGTGTGTGAAGTTATTTATTATTAGTGCACAGTTTGTTTTCTCTAATTTCCTTTAAATGACCTTATTCATTTAAATGATCGCCTTCGTGAAATTCCCTTTTTCTCACTTCTTAAGTACTAACTTACATTTTTATCTTAATACTAATTTCCAAACCTTAGATTGGAATGATCCCTACTTATCCGTAACTCACAACATCCCGGCCCGGCTGACACCAGCTTACTCTAACTACGGAAGTTAGCTTTCAGCATTTATTAATGATCTTTGGCACATTTCTGCCCTATCATTACCCTTTCAGTCGGCGCCGTTGTGACCTGTTACGTTACATGTATAATCACTACTTGATTATATATCATAAACTTATTTCTAATGTAATCTAAAGAGGATCCCATACTCCACTTTAGATCACTGGTTTGAGAGAAGCGGAACCTTACGAAGATAATTCTCTTTTATCTCTTTTAACAATACTTAAACAAACTATGCGGGAGGGGAGACACTTTACACAATGCATTGTTATACTCACTAGGGGTGGTTTTCAATTGTTCAGGCTACCACCGGTTTCTCACAATAGAGAGGGTGCGTGGCTGTTTAGTACAATTCCTACAATACTGAACACGCTTTTATTTTCTCTAACTGGCCACCACTGCGAAGTGTTTACAATGTGTAACTGTACTTTTATTATTATTTTCTTTTGTTTTTACTTACTTCTACACTTCACACAATTTTAGTATAACTTAGGATTTATTTAGCTCTAGTATTTAAATCAATTATTATTTATCATTTATTATTTATTATTTACTTTGGGGGAGATTACAGAAACTTCCTTAGAATTATTTACTATCTAATCACCATATTTATTTAGCACACTTTATTTATTATAATTAATTTCTTATTATTACGTCACTACAGTATTTAATTACCGTCACGGGGAAAAACTTGAACTACTATACTGTACACATTTATGTTTTCTTGCACGGTCAAATCTGAAATAAAATTCTCGCTCGTAGATGTCAAGAATCATTCTTGTCTTACTAATAAAATCTGCACCTAATATTAAATCAGGTCCTAATTCTTTACATACTAACATTGTAAACATCCAACTTAGGTTTTTTATTTTAACCTTAACGGTAATGCTCAGGTTTATATTTATTTTACGTTTATCAGCGGTAGCACACTTTATATTCACAGGTTGGTTCCGTTTTACTAGATGATGTTTAGCTAACATGTCCGCTAATTCTTGGCTGATTAAGCTTCTACTAGATCCCGAATCAATTAAGGCGATGGGGGATGTAACGCCTAAGTCGACTTGTATTAATGGTAGTAGATTTTTTTTCCATTTACATCTATTAATCGCATTACACTTTTCACGAAATTCTCGCACATAGGGGTCGATTTCTTTCGCACCTTTTTTGTTTTTCACTTGGTTACAGAATAATTCATTCTTATTATTATTACTGGTTTCTTCTAGTTTACCCAATTTTGAGTAGCTGCGGAAGACACAGGTTTTCGGGTCTCCCTGCCTTACATGTTTTTTGAATTGGGGTTATTCCGTTCCAATGGCTTACTTTTGCACTCTCTTCTTATGTGCCCATATTTGCCACAATTATAACAGGTGGGTTTTCTGCGAGGTGGGTACTTGGTTTCCGCTTTATCTGGGTTTACAGTTAACTTACCCGCTTTGCGCACATGGTGAGGTCTACTAGAAACTTGTCTTTCATACGAGGTTGTTACATCAGGCAGTAGTGCTCGCAATTGATGTCTATTAGTTCCAGAGGTTTTCATTGCTTCTCTATTTTGATCTGAGTACCATACATTTGAAGAATGGATACTGCACTGTTCTAGATCAGCAATAGTATTGGGTCTATTCATCAATGATAGTCGAGATCTTTCTTCGGGTGACACTCCTATTAAAATGGTGTCCACCAGTTGTGTTTCATTCCAGCTTACACGTAGTAGTCGAGAGGACTCCCTAATATCGGAGTTGTAGTGAGCTAATCTCTCCTGATGTCCTTGTACTCGGAGTACTGTCTTCCTTTTTATTTCCTCATAGATGCCGGTGGGAATAAAGTATTTTATTAAAGGGCTATGTAGCTCTTCTACTGGGAAAGTAGAGGTTAGGGCTTCTAGCACACGATTTTTTAACGGGGGTTTACACTTTGGTAACAGAACTTGTAAAATTTGCCAGTCATTCAGCTGCTGTAGATCCTTTATCTGAAGAAGATAACTAATAAATGTTAGTAACTTGGAAACATTTAAACCATCTGTATAAGGGATTTCGGATAAAATCTTCTCCACAGGGTGAGTCATTTTTCCGTATAGATCTGCGTTATAGTTCATAGGGGTAATTCCTCGATGAGGGTGATTAGATTCATTGGGGGTGTTGGTCAATTCATTATTTCCGGGACGAAACTGTAAATGCTCGGGAGGAGGGACATTTACATCTGTATCAGTTTTTTGTTCTGGGTTCGCTTGCACTTGCGATACGATAGGTGAGTTCCGATCCGAGTTAGGCGGAGGTAAACCAGTGGTGGGGGATTGTACTGGGGAGATGTGTAATTTCATTAATGATTTCTCTATTTCGTCCATCCTGAATGAGTCGGATTTCCGTCTTAAATCGTTGATAATTGAAGGTAAGCGGCGTAGAGCTTCGTCTGCTAGCTTTTGTACATCAACGGGTATTTCTGTGAGATTCGGCCAGATCGACAAATTTTTTATTCGCCTGGTTAAATGCTCTATTCTCTGGGTAGTCCGCAAAATTGTTGCCGGAGATTTCTCGTCTTGGAGTGTTTGAGACAATAAGTATAGTTCACTATACTTGGCATTACAAATTTCTTTCTCGCTTCCATAATCGAGTTGGCTTAGATTGTTTAATTGCACGGGCGCATCAAATCCACATTCGCGAATTGAACTTCGTAATTCCGCGACTGTTACATCAGCATGGGGTAGTCCACGCAAAAGGGCTTCGTAAGACAGCTCGTCTTTTAATAACAAATCCGGGTTAAATTGGGCCATTTTGTTCTAACACATTAGCACGTACTTAAAATTAATACTAGTATATTACACATATATTACATATACATATAATAAATTCATAAGTAATCAATTTACACAAATTAGAAAAGAACAATTTCTCTTCTAAGGGAGAGACAGAAATCACACACACATATCTTTCAAGGTTAAATAGCCGATCAGCTGTTTACTGGAATGTAGATCAGAGGGTGGCCTACATATTTAGTTAACAAAGGAGGGTTGAGCGTGTCAGTGAGAGAGGGGGATTTACTCTTATTGTTCTCCACAATGCGACTGAATAACACAACTACTGTATACAGGTTTAAACAAGAGAAGGGGAGCGCAATCTTATGCAACACATTTATTATTACTACGCTTGGCAACCCTTTGGCTCCGTTCATTCATAAACTTTTCTCAATTAAATAATTACTTATTTTGTTCACAAGTTTTAAATCACGAACTTCTACTTAATTACTTTATTATTATTAACAAAGTTATTTTTAATCAAAATTTTTTTATAACACATACTAGTGTATGTAAGCTAGATAGTTGGACATACACTGTGCAGAATGATTCAGGAAACAACTGGTCATAGATTGTCGTAAACAAACCTGTTACAGATTGTTCGGTTGACCAAAATTGTTATGCTTGGTCACAATTCATGTATGCAAGTACTTACATCGAATTATGCAGGTTCCTACTGGCCTATAGAATGCAAAAGCTACATGCATTGTATGACGCTAAGGATATTTTACTTATACATACTACCATCTACGTGTACCATCTACTTAATACACTATTAAATATGTTTTGAACATTACATTTATTAAAGTAACTTTCTGAGTGCATATATCAATATTATATATTTAGTTATTGATCATACAATTTATCCACGCATAGTGAATGCAATTTTGTTTGTGACAATATATACACAATTAAAACTCTTTCCTTTGTTTCCTTTATTTTTTGAATGACGCAATTTTGTTTGCTTAAAACACCTTTATAAAATTTAGCAGAGTGGCGCACTTTTGTGACACTCTGTAAACAATTACCCTTTTATTTTTTTACAAGAAAGCAGAGTGGCGCAGTTTTGTAACGTCTTTTCGTTACGTTACTAATCCAGGGAACCCCTCGTAATTAAACTCCGTTAATTAGATGGGCTGCCTACGTTGTAACAGAATTGATCACAAATAATTAATATAACAAATTACTTACTAACTGAGTAAGGAAACAATGGCAAGGTATACAATTGATTTAAGCACTCCTCATATGTGTGTAACAAGAAGACTTCTCTTTATTTAACATTTAAAAACATATACTGACAGATCCCATGACATTACTAATTCAATTATTAAGTTATTTGAAAGGTTTCTTTAAACTTTGAGATCAAACTTGATTTTATATAGCTATACCTCGGATCCGGGTCAACTTTCTGTATTTCTGTAATTAAGACTTTTAATTATACTCATTTCATGATATTAGCTTGCAAGACTTTCTTTTATTCAACCATTGGAAGAATGGTATTATTGCTTGAATTATATTACTCTACATTAGCATATAAACTGTTACAACGTATGAAGTTAGAATAGTTACATGAAATTCTTAGATTTAATTTATAAGTCTTTACAAAGTTAATAGTTTCTGAAAAGTCTCTTTCAAGATGTGTTGTGTAACAAATATTAGTAACCCTCGATAGACAGGCTATCGAGTCACCTTTTAATTGGTATGCAGAAGACTCGTCCTGGGGTATCCGTCTTGGGAAACAGGAACAGCTACGTCGTCATCTCGGTCTGGCCTTCCTCTGTAAAGGGCTCCAAAGTTCGCAGGTTGAACAATATGTTGTGTAGATATCTATGATGATCTTGTAGATTCTCGGATGTCCTGATCTGCATATTCTGTCACGTGCAGTAGAGTTTGTGGGTTCTGATAGTTCACATCTCCAGGTATGACTTTGGAATTGTTGTTATTTGTTGAAGCACGAAGTCATCTTGTGTTACACTCCTTTTTACGTTTCGATTTTTTTACTTTAAATTTCTTGTCTATTTACATGACTATATTAGTTAACACATCCAGATGCTTTAAACAGCTACATCTGGTACACCATCTTAAGGTGAAACAAAATATAGTTAACATATTTTAAGAGCACAGCTCCTACGTCTATACTGTACGAAGTCACCATTGCAAGAGAAAGAAAGTCTGCTCCTTTCGCCTGGTACTGGGCAAAAGTTAGTGGGGCAATTTCCGCGCGAGAATATAGTTCCTAACTATATTTAAGTTTATACAAACTATCCCTAAACAAATATACATAATTTAAATCAGTTGTTTTAGCGACTATTTATGTCTTCAGATTTTTAATTATTAACATTAGTTTTTTTTATCTTATTCTA
Organism: Magicicada septendecula; assembly: GCA_034769895.1. NCBI lineage: Eukaryota > Metazoa > Arthropoda > Insecta > Hemiptera > Cicadidae > Magicicada > Magicicada septendecula. Next base: position 271,300,431 of record CM068367.1, read on the forward strand.
ACTTACACAAGACTCGGAAAACATGTCGAGTCTGGAATCAACAGGACAGCGCCTGCTCACAAGCAAAGGGTTAAATACGATATTAATAACTCTTTACAATTTATCTTTTTATTAGAGTATCTTCTAACTAACTAATTACTGCTTCCTCTCATACTGAGTACATACAGGTATTTTATATTAATACAGTGAGATTTAAATGGCTTAAGAGCTCGCAACCTTAATTTTTAAAAAATTTTTATTTTCTTGATTATTTCTTTTATTTAAATCGTCACAAATTTATTAAACTTGCAATTAATTTCTATGTATAATTATTTTGTACGAATTAACCACACTTAGTGACAGTTGTCAACTTCATATATCAATCAACTTAACAAATAACTACCAATGACCGAGATTTGTCAAATGATTGATTTATTAACGAAAGTTATTATAATATTTCAATGTTTTTATGTTTTATGATTTAGGAAAGGAACCTACTATTATAATATTTCAATGTTATTTCTTGTTGTGAATAATCACCAAGGTTGCTAGAATATATGGTTACTTACAGCCATGCAATTATATTTGTATAACACTAAACAATGAATCAGATGTTCTACCAAATGACACTGTTTCAAAATATACAATTTCATTGTTCATTTTAATCGTCTTGTCAAGAATTATTTTGACAATAATTAATTTTTTTTCAAGTATTTATTATCAATTGAATTTAATAATTCTACTAACCTGTAATGTCCAGATTAGACACATGGTTATTATTTTTGTGTATTAATTATAAATGACTGAATTGTAGTCAATATCAAAGTATTTGATAACAATTAATGATAGTTCTATTCGATGACTTGGTATTCTGTCAGCTCAAAGAATTCACGAAGGTATTAAACCAATATTAACCAAAAACAGTTAAGCACATTAACTTTGTAAACAGTTCTGCCACCCTGAAGCAAATTTTTGTAAAACTAAAAGTCTCATGCTTATTATTCTGAATCCAATTATAAACAATACTTCTGCTCATTCAGAACGAGCACTTAATGAATAAAATATTTGTTGATATAAGAAAACAGAGTTAGTCAGTTTATTTCAGTAGACTAGTTGAAAACAGGTGAAGGAATTTGATTGGTCAACTCAACAAGCAGCGGCGAATACAAACACGGTAAGTCCGTATATATTGGATTGAGATAGCGACCCTGCGAGTTCGACAAGACTCACCAAGTAAGTGTTTATTAGTGCAAAATATTTGTGTTTTCAGCACGGAAACTATACCACCGCTTCAACGAGTCAACGGAAGAACATCCGTACAACTAAACTAACCGAAGTAGAAAATTACTTCGATAAATAATTTCTTGTGCATCAACCGGACTTATTCAAGTTGGATTCAACGCTAGGTTGAATTGAACGGGATAAGTCAATAATAATACAACACTAAGCAAAAGTTTTTACAAATATTAAACAAAACTAAACGGGAAGTTAGCTCCCCAGAACCCCAAACGACATTCTATAACAGATTGACGCATACAACGTGAGACGTAAAAACTATACACCAAAAGCGGTTTACTTACAGATTGGCGCCCAACGTGGGGCGTAGAAAGTGTACACCAAAAGCGGTTTACTTACAACAGTCTTATAGAAACATTAAGAAAACCTAATTATTTTTAAACAATATAAGGAAACTTACCATTACTATAATGACTTATAGACAAAATTTGAAACTTAAGAAAACGTACTAAACACACTTCAATTTAGTCAAGTTTTAATATCGTTGAAGTAACACGCACAAAATTAAATTGAATTGTTTATAGATTTTGTTAAGATATGATTTAATAGCAAAAAATGTAATAAAATGCTTCAATATTTAACGTCAATAAAAGATGTTATATTTATAAAACAACAAATAAACTCAGATTGTATATGGAAAAATTTTATAGCAAGTTGCAAAAAATTATTGGAATTAAAAATAACCTGTTAAATCTAACATACCATATACGTATACAGTTAAAATATTTCTGTAAGAAGAAATGAAATATTTTGTGTTATAAATCTCCTTCTCTAGATTCCCAACGTTATTAAACGTTCTTAAAAGAATATGTTGTAGTATGATTTGCACCTTTCTACTGAATGGTTTACAACAGACAATAATTACTGTGCGAGGAAATTTTGAATGATTGGAGATGAATAAAATTGTAAGAGAGAGGGAAACTTTTGCCAATTACATTATAAAACGAATTTAAATTGCTATCTATTATATTGGCACTTTACCGTTTTTCAATTCTGAACAGTCAAAAATATAGAAATAGAAAACACATTATTTTTTAGGTAAAGTTAAGTGCCCTAAAGTGTTCTTTTGTAAGCTCTACTTTAACACTGTGGTATAGTAAATTAAAAGCTTGTGGCTGTGAGGGTTCTTGATTTAACCCTTATCAGCTTTCAGTATAGTTACCACCGTTTTTCAATGGTTATCAACTAACGTTAAACTTAAAAATTAAACTAAATTATACTTCAAAGTTTTCACTTAAACATATGTCATTAAAAAAATTATTTAATTTTTATTTAATAATGAGAATTATAACATCAATTCCTTTCATATTAATTTCCTTTCATATTATGTTACCGATTTCGGATGGAGTCAGTCGCTGGAGTGACAGAACATAATCATAAAGTTAAAGAGTCGCGGTTGTAAAAAAATCGCACGGTTAATAAGTTAGTGGGTATACTATTTTCCAATTTATTAACAGTTAAAAATACCTGTTGGTAATATTCCTTTCAAAGTGAGAATGAGTCACGTATTGATAAGACTGCAACTCACAAATGCTATCTGCAACATTGACCTCACCGTCGTTATGTCTTTTACACTTATAAAATAAGTTCACTTTGTACGTTATAAATATCCAGGGATTTACTTTACCCAAGAGAGTTCACGTACGTTCTTTTTTTCACTGTCTACGGTATTGTAATATTACATAACAATATGTTTTATAAGCACGAGTACAACGAACTGGATTACCTTTTGCGCGAAAGCTATCAGTTGTTGTTTCGTTACACTGCTGTTTGTTTGATTATATACGATATTTTTACAAAGGTTTCTTATGAATCATCTTCTTTATTTTCAAATAGAAATTTAACGTTTTTCGTATTTGCACTCATTATTACCAGAAAAATATACATACCTCTTACCCGGCGACAAAAATAAACGTATGTTTTGAGTTTTTTAACATACTATGTTATAAATCATATTCTGGATTAAAAAATTATGAATACAAAAACTGATTAGTACCGTATTTAGTAGTTTCAAACTAAAGACTGATTAGTTGACACCTAATGCATTTTCCAAAGCCAGCACAACCTATATTTACGTTTATACAATTATCACGTCCATAGCGCCAATAATCAAGTACACATAAGTAGCTATTATTATTTCTCGTGTAAGTTAAAAAACAGTAATAGGAAATGACAAACGTATTGGTATTATAGGCAAAAAAAATTACTATTTTGCTAGGGTATTCGTAAAATTGTGCTAAAGATGTCATCCTTTTTGTATTGTTCAGAGACTTGTAATTATTAGGTATCAACCAACTCCAATCTAAAGTTGAAAAGTCAACTAAATAAATATACATCAATCAAATAATGTAATATTTATGCGTAAGTTGTCAAATTTTACTAATACGCATATTTCTAATATGTTGAGTTATGAACCTTGTATATGATAGGCGCTCTGTAAATTTTGATATTTTTTTAGCAACTGATAGAATAATTGGTTCAGAATACAGACGAGTGTAGGAGAAGAAGGTAATTGAAAACATATGGAGCGATTTTAACCTGTTGCTTTACATGTAAACACTGTAATTAATGGCACTAAATAGGTTACATTGGACAACCATTAATTAATCAGAACTCTTACTGTTCAGTAAACAACGTCAAACTTTGCAATCCCAATACGTCACTCGTTGTATTTACCGTGATAACGTTAATGGAACCACTGAGTAAACAAAAGGTTACTAACTAATAAACAACTCGTTTCGTGCGTTGGCGTCCTACGTTACCTCACAACGACAGTATCATTATCACTTTATGTAAAAGCTGAGTACTTTGTGATCAATACATTGCATTGCAGGAGTAGCTTTTTTCTCAAGAAATGATGCCTTCTTATTTCCTCTTTGAAAAGTAAATCACTTTCCTTTTTGGTATGAGAATCCTTTGGAATTGTTTGTATAATTTCTGACCGCTATAAATTAATAAATTGATTCAGCACGAAACAGAGAAACGAGCTCATCGTGGTTCACCACACGAAGCAGTGTGGTGAACACCACTTAATGGCATTACTATGCTGATATTAAATGATTCAGTCGTACTCTAGTAAAAACTGTAAAATCGTTCTTTATGGTTAGGATACAATTAATGGACTCGAATCTGTTTCTTTTGGTTTTTAAGAATTGCTATATCATTGTATATATTTATATTACAATGATAATTATGGTAATATAACTGTAACTGCTGAGTCTTTTAGCGAGCGGTTTTACAGCAGAGGTAGGTAAATGTCTGCGGAATGTTTAGGAGTTTTATTAATCTGTTTGTTGTTAAAACCTTGTTATTGTAATTTTCTGACACGTGATGACATTATTTTGTTTGCATAATGGATAACGAGGACCTGTATTATTACAGGAGAGTCCGTGTAATATTATTGTGATTAACTTTTTTTTAGAAGCTTGTATAAAACTTGTAAGTGTTCATTTTTATAGAATTTAATACTTATCCATTATCTTAAAAACACTATCCAAGCTATCTACGACAAACATCACTGATTCTAATGAGTGCTTTTGGTTGACACGCTACCTGGTCAACTAGGGCTTGCACGGTCTTTCTGACTCGAGCCATTCCTCTTTCTCTGTAAAACGTCCCCTTAACACTTTAACTTCAGCAGTTGTAAACCTAAATAACGTATCTAGCCGATGTATAAAAATGTGAAAATGAATAGCAGCACTGTGCTTTTAATAAATTTACTTATTTTTGTTTATTTAAAAAGTCTCCATAATGTAGAAATTTAGATAGGCCTATATTAAAATTCGTTTTCAATAAATCTTTTTCGCTTACAGGAAGGATTGATAGTAATATCTGTCTTGCTTGGTTTTAGGCAGGAATAACATTAATTTGTTACAACCAAACCACTAAACCTGTTAGAATCCATGACGTATTTCTATCCTAATATTATTAATGTTATTACGCATTCCCTTCACTGTTATCAGCGTCAAGTGGTGACCCACCTTCTTTTTATTTTTCTTCCTTCACCTTATAACTACCATTCTATAATATTTGTGGACATTCTACACAGGTCTATCTTCCGTTACATTGAACTTATAATATTGTACACGCGTTTCTTCCATTCATGCCAAGCAATTTCCCAAATTGTTAATGTATATCTTTATTTCTTAAAACAATTGAAGCATGTTCAATTTCTGTGCTACAGATTCATTTAATTAATTGTCAGCCACTGTAACGTAATCCTTTTTTTAAATCTTCAGTATAGTGCGTTCTATTCCGTGTATATGTGTCTGTCAGTGTCCAATTTCCGTACCCATACAAAGTGTATTATTTGGCATACTTTTAGAAAATGTAAAAATAGTTTTTTGCATATATTTGAAATTTCTTTGTTTTCGTAAATTTTGCTCACCTTTGGATACTCGCGCACACGCGTATGCGTATGTGATGGGGGGGAGGAAGGGATGTTTAAATGCGAATTTGAGTCGTGAGCACAATATTTTGAGAAGAGAGGTGGTTTCTGCTAAGAAATAATATCCGCTTGCAAATTCTAATGCCAACCAATAAGCGAGTGTTGGCTGTGGAAGAGTAATCGGGCTCATGAGTTACAAACATTTCTCTGAAAACAACCTTGGAGAGAAATTTTGTTAACACACCATGTTACCGGAGCAGTTAAAGCTATTGTATTTTTGTTGAGGTGAGATTATTGTTAAATTGATAAAAGAAGCACATTCATAGTTATGAATTCTCAATCTCGTTTTAAGATGCAGTATACATAAATATGCAGACTAGCGTGTAGTGTTTAAATGTTCCGTTAGCAAGTAAGCGTTGAATGTTAACAAAGTACTTTGTTGTGCTTTCATTTAACCTGTAGATAACTGTTAACAACATGAATGAGTGTGAAATTTTATACGTTATGTAGGCATCATAGTTTGACATAATATTAGTTAATATAAAGCTTTGATACAAAACGATAAAATAATATGTCACGTGATATACGAGTCGAGATATTGACAAAAATAAAAACGTGACTCGTAACAAAAAAAACCTTTACAAATTATGAAAGAATTACTAATGGTTTGTTATAAGTGATATTTAGAAATTTAATACTGAAGAAAGATCTGTACGTAACGAGTAGTGTGAAACTCATATCCACTGATTTCATAAACCGTTTTCTCAATAGCATTTATTCATCTTGTAAACCACTGTTTACTATAATTCAGGAAAGTACAGTTATTATTTGCTTTCGCCGGCGTACGCCTGCCTTCTGCCAATGTATCGCATTGTCTATCAGTTCCTATAGCATTAAAATTTCTTCTTTCTTCTGGTAATGTAACGTTTTATTTCTACGTAATTAGTCATCCTTTGTAGTAGCATACACTGGTAACAAGGAAACGATAATTTTATTTGATGTGGTTTCTCACGGCTTCGGCGAGGTGTTGTCTCTCCTCTATCCATTTATGTTTGATAAAAATGTGCAATCGATCTTTGCGATTCACGCTGTGGCATATACTGTATACCATAATGCTGTGTATTTGATAACGCACTCTAACCAAATAATCGTGTAACCTAACTGTAAAAAGAATATCGAAACGGAAGCTTTATATTACAACAATATTGTTTTGTATTAGAATTATATACATATAGTTAAGGCATTAATAAACAACTAAGTATTAATACATTACGTTTTATTATTTCATCCCCTTTATCGTGTTGTTGAGCTGAGGTTGCAGGAAACATTTTGAACATGCGCCTTCAAGATTTAGTTGATTAATTTATCAGCAACCAGATCTGTCTACACGGGCTGAGCATGAAAGATAGTTTTTGAAAGCTGCCGGCCGGTCCAGTTGCAGTGTGAACTGCGTATAAGACGTGTTGTTAGCCTACTTGTCGTGGCTTGCGATTCGGTAAGTCAGCTTTTTAGTGTAAAGTGATTATTATGAATTATTAAATGCGTACATCTGTAGTCAGTGACTTGTATAATTTTTTGCGACATTAGGTGATATTTATTGTTTGTTAGGTTATCGTGTGTTGGATAAACGTAAACTAGAATAACTGATGTATAGAAGTGTTTATCTGTGTTTCTTTTTGAAACAGTTATTAAAGTTGTAAATGACGATTCCTACGCTGTTATTATTTATTCTACACTTTAAACACGATGATACGTACGACCCCGTAATAATGTCATCAGAAACAAACGTGATGTTTTATTACATTAGAAAGTTAGTTTGCATTGTTTAATGTAATTTTTACACCCGATTGTCAAACTGTTTATATAGCCTATAATTAGAGTTTGATATTTTATGGTAATGTGCAGTTTCATGTGAATGTTGGCATATGAAAATAAGAGCACATGCTTTCTCCTAGTGTGACGTACGTGTTTATTCCAACTTTATCGTGTTGACTTGCTAAACTGCTACTTGTCATGTTCCGGAAGAGGCCTTTCAGTGTTACCACCATTTTAAAGTCCTAAACCACGACGATATCCGGAGCCACGATGAAAGGCCTCGTCCGAAACATGACAAGTAGTAGTTTAGCAAATAAACACGACAAAGTTGGAATTACAGAGATTGCTAATTCAAATAACAAGATGTACGTATTTATGTGAGCATAGGCCTATGTAATAAAAGTGACACATAAAGGCAAACATTTTCTGTCTCCTGTTGGTACAGGCGATAATAATTTTATACATACGCATGTGTTAAAGATAGAAGAATGAAGTCTAAATTATATTTTGTGTGTTGGACATTATTCAGAAGTGTCTGTGACTATATAAATTCAAGTTTTATAGAATTGTGTATCCTTTAGAACGTGTGGTTCGGCAGTTCAAAAACAATAAACATATTAAAATTTAGAAAATAAACAAGAAAATAAATAAATTAGAAAGTAATAAATAAGGAAATAAGAAATAAAGAAGTAAATAAGAAATATCAATACCTAAGTTTCAGTGGAAGTTTCCTAAGAAAATATATTACAAAGAACCAGTGGCTCTGTAACTAATGTCATCAATTACACCATAACTTCCTTGTAGGCTTACATTATATTTTTCCATGATAACAGAAATATTATAATTTTGTAGGATGGTAGACAGTTCCACAATATGCCCCAAACAGATAATCCGATATGATAGAAATGACAATTAATTCTGAAGAATTTAAATGAGAAAATATTTTATGAGAAAATCAAATTTCAGTATATATTATAAATAGTTATGGTGACTTAATGGCGAGTGACGGTAAGGGGGAATACCGAAACTGTAAACTAGTTTATTCGGTAATTATTTACAATGTTTTCTTTGTTAGATGGTAATTAATTGATGTGATTCTTTAAGCTACATTTGATTTGTAAATGTTTGCTAACGTACAGTAACAAATGTTCACCTCATCGAATCTATGTAGTTTCCAACAAATGGAACAACTACTTTCAAGCGGCACTGTGTAAATGACTCTATGATTTTCACAGAGACGAAGGGTGTGTGAGAACCGTTTAGCAGTGTAACAACCTATTTACGAGGGAACACCTGTGCTCCGTTGTGCTATCACCAACTTAACCGATCGACGGTGCACATCATTTCTCACAGTATTCAACAGAAATCAGTCGTTTTCTAAACGACACTGGTGTAAAAGCATACACCTGTAGAGAATTTACGTAATTAAACTAAAAGGAGAATTGTATAAAGAAGAGTACAATACATTATCGGTTGTTATGATATCGTCTGATAAACCATGTGTTAGTGAAATAGACAGTATAGGAGAGGGGTCTCCAAACTTTTGCACTTGAGGGCCGAATTGAAAAACCTTGGAAGTCAGGCGGGGCAACACACACACACACACACACACACACACACACACACACACACACACACACACACACACACACACACACACACACACACACACACACACACACACACACACACACACACACACACACACACACACATTGTAAACTTATTTGTTTAGATTACGAAATAATCTATAGTGTTACGACGTCGTAGGTAATCTATACTTGATCGTCGTAGGTAAAGTGGAAACAAAATACATACAAGACACCAATTAAGTCACTAATCACCAGCCTTAATTTTCACAGTTAAACAGTTCGTAATTAACAACACAGTCACTTATAACAAATCAAATAAAATTTGTTCACACGCAAATAAATGTCAACTAATATTAAAACACAATTATATTACAATATACCGTCCGATTATAAAATACAACACTTAACTAATAACACTTGAACGACATAGTAATATTGTTTGTAATCGCCCGGCAATAACTCTCGAACCGCACTGTAAATATATCGCCGCTATACTGAAAACTAAGGCCGCTGCTGCCATGTATTTATACCTCCGCTCACAGACATTAAGACATGAACTAGAGCGTCTGAGCAATTATGATGCCGTGCCATTCTTAACACTTGTTGTAATTGACAGTGACAGTGAGACATGGTCTCTGATACCTTCAATAAACACAATGTGAGCAATCCACGTTCGGAAGGCCTCCGATTCGTCAGGATAATTCAATCTCGTCAGTCGGTCGATATTCGCTTCAAACTCTTTAAGGCTCTCCCCTGAACACTGTCGCCTCGCTTTAAGTTGAACACGGTATACTTCGCACAAATGCTCGTCACTGTATCGTAATTCCAGAGGTTTTGTTAATTCGGCACAGATGTTCTTCCTGTCAGATGGCACTTTCTTTATTAGCTCTGCGGCAGGTCCTTTTAAAGCAAGAATTAATGAAAGCCCTTTCTGTTCTTCCGTCCATTTATTTAAGCGAGTGGCAGCTTCAAATTGGCGAATATAAGTTGCCCAGTGAATGCTTCCATCAAACGTTGGGGCCTTTGCATAATCTGGCCCTACTAGAGTTAGAGTTCTCTGATATTTTGAATCTTCTTCAGCATTTATTAATGGTCTTTCATTATCAGCTATTTCTTTTACTAAATGTTGGACTTCCTTATTAATTTGTTTTATTAAATTTTTAATAGAATCTTCTAAATTTGAAATATTTGTTTTCACAGAATTTTGTATTTCAGATATTCTGTTAACTTGTGTGTTCAGCTCACCTCGTAACAGGACACATTTTACAGTGGTATTCTCTTGTACGATCGTCTTTACGTCGTCTACTTGACGACTAAATTCTTTTTTCCGTCCCTCTGGTGTTTCATTTTCACGCTTACGTTTTTCGTCTTGCCGTTTTCTGCTTCTTCACTTTCCTGTCTTCGTTCTTCTTTTTGTTGTTCCTGTCTTTGCTGTAGCATTACTCGGAATGCATCTATCATCTGACTGGAATCCATTTTATTTTCATGAACTCCCACTAACACCACTCGTCTACGAAGTGTCCTCTGTTTCCACTGTTAACCGTTCTGTCCCACTTCTGACACCATTGTTACGACGGTCTACTTGATCGTCGTAGGTACAGTGGAAACAAAATACATACAAGACACTAATTAAGTCACTAATCACCAGCTTTAATTTTCACACTTACAGTAATTAACAACATAGTCTCTTATAACCAATCAAATAAAAACTGTTCACACGCAAATAAATGTCAAATAATATTAAAAAAAATTATAGTACAATATACCGTCCGATTATAAAACACAACACCTAACTAATAACCACTTGAACGCACGCAGTAATATCGTTTGTAATCGCCCGACAATAACTCTCGATCCGCACTGTAAATATGTCGCCACTATACTGAAAACTAAGGCCGCTGCCGCCATGTATTTATACCTCCGCTCATAGACCAGAACGTTCCTAATTGGGTGTTAGCGCCCGTGTGAACTACGTAATTAACTGCGGGCTTGACACAGTCCGCGCGGCTGGCGGCTTCGAGAAAATTCTCGCGGATGCGTTGACAGTCACGTATGCCGCATATATTAGAGCGAGATTCTTCTGGCACATTCGACAAACACGTAGACTGCTCTGTAATGTCGTAACAATATATACGCGTAAATAAGCCAAATACCACTCACTCATCACGAAATCTCCATAACTATAAAGTTTACAAACTTGAAATTCGGCACTTATGTTCCTCTTGGCTTCTAGGTGCTCGCTAAGAAAGAGTTTTGAAAACTTTAACGCCAAACCGCAAAAAACCGCTAAAAACCGTGACACCGATAATGTAGCTTTTTTCAGCTGTACGCTTCCTGGAAGTCAAATTTTTATTTTTTTACTTTCCTTTAGAATTTTGGGGAGTTAGTAAAACAGTATTTTTTTTTATTAAACCTATAACCACGAGGAGGTGCGAAATAATGGCGAAACAGTTCACCCTGTCCCTCTATTCTTTGCTATGTGGCGTTGAGGGTTTATTTTGAGTTCTAAGTTGGGCACATATATTCCCAACAGGGTACGGAGACACTGTTTGGCAAGTTGCATACGAAAAACTTTGAAGCAAACAAAATAAATCCTGTTTCAATTGTACTACAAACGGTTCAATGCTGGTGAAACACAGCACCTATATGTAGGCCTGTCTATATATATAAAAGCCAAATACCACTCACTCATTCATACACTCACTCATCACGAAATGTCCATAACTATAAAGCCTACAAACTTGAAATTCGGCACGTGTGTTCCTCTTGGCTTCTAGGTGCTCGCTAAGATAGGGTTTTGTAAACTTTAACGCCTAACGGCGGAAACCGCTAAAATCCGTGACACCTATAATGCAGCTTTTTCAACTGTACTCTTCCAGGAAGTCTAATGTTTATTTTTATACTTTCCTTTAGGATTTTGGGGAGTTACTAAAATAGTATTTTTTCATCTAACCTGTAACCACGAGGAGGCGCGAAAATAATCGCGAAACAGTTTACCCTGTCCCTCTATTTCCTGCTATGTGTTGTTGAGGGTATATTTTGAATTTAAGTTCGGCACATATATTCCTCTTGGCTTCTGGATGCACACTAAATAAGGGTTTTGTAAGCTTTAACGCCTATCCGTGAAAAAACGCGAAAACCGCATCACAAATAATGCCGCTTTTTTAGTTGTATCCTTCCTGCAGTACTTTTTTCCACCACCTTCCCGAGAGCAAGCAGCCATTGTCGCCAACCGTGAACACCTGAGGGAACTGTCTTATGATACCGTTTAGCTGTCCGAAACAGTTGCTGTGAATGTTCTAAAATTAAATCAAGAACAGAGGAAAGCCTACGATGCAATCATGCATATCATTGCTTCTGATTCTGGGCAGTTGTTCTTTCTTGACGGTCCTGGTGGCACTGACAAAACGTTCTTGATCAACAACCTGCTGCTAGCTACAATTAGGGGCGAAAGGAACATCGCCGTTGCCGTTGTTTCCTCAGGTATTGCAGCTACCTTGATCGACGGAGGCAGGACGGCTCACTCTGCCTTCAAGTTACCTCTCAACCTGAATCTTTCTGAGTTGGAAAGAGCTATTCTCACTCCAACAAACGACTCAGCCAGCAGCATCAACAACTTTCTGTTGGAGAAGCTGCCGACTGAGCATATGAGGTATGAGTCTGTGAACTCTGTGGTGGAGGTTGAGGATGCTGTATTATACCCTGTGGAGTTCTTGCATACTCTCGACCCACCAGTAGTACCACCTCACGTCCTCTACCTCAAGGTTAAAGCTCCCATCATTGTGTTGCGCAATCTGAACCCTCCGAAACTGTGGAATGGCACCAGACCTCTGCACAAACATGTCATCGAAGCCACGATTTTCACAGGGGTGGGTAAGGGAGAAAGCGTCATCATCCCCCGAATTCCTCTGATCTCATCAGACTACCACTTTCAGTTCAAACGTCTGCAGTTTCCCGTTAAGGTGTGCTACAACATGACCATCAATAAGGCACAGGGGCAGAGTTTCATAGTGGCTGGTGTGGATCTGAGGAGTGACTCTTTCTCCCATGGCCAGTTGTACGTGGCGTTCTCCAGAGTCAGTTCACCTGACAGCCTAGTCATCCTCCAGCCAGAGAGCAAAACCAGGAATTTTGTTTACAGTGAGGTCCTGAGCACTTAATCTGAGGGAGCAACTGAAAGTATATGCTAAGCAAGTTGCCTGGCTACGTAGACCAAAAAAACAGGGGTGCTGTTGGGATCAAAGGGATTTAGCCCATCTATTTTATTGTTGTTAGACTTACAATAAAGGATTATCTTAATCTCTAACAGAAACTTAGCTTATCCTCTCTAAATAAATAATACAAAATCATTTTAAACAACTCATTAAATTTCAAGCTTTAATAGTTGATTTATCAAGCTTGATCAAATTGATCATCTTCAAGCTTGATCATCTTCAGATTGATCGAGCTTAAATAGCTTAATAGTTTCTCTTAGTTTCAAAATACCGGTATCTAAGCTTCACAAATAACCTATTTCTATTTTCTGATTTTAAATTCTGTTTTTCTTCTTCTGATAATCATCGTAGCGAAGCACGGGTATCCAGCTAGTTAAGTTAATAAAATAGGAATTTAAATAAAAATTAAGCAGACTTATCCAAAGAAAACAAATTCAATATTCAAAATAATGCAAATAAAAGTAAGGAAAAATAACTTTCATGTATTATTTTTTGGCTTCCTTATGTACGTATGGGATGTGTGGAGTTGCTTATGACTTATAATGTCTGATCAATTTGGGTCAAATTTTGATGCTCCTATCACTAAAATGGATTTCAAGTGTTCGACTGACAAGTTAGTCCTGTACTTTGATTTTACAAAGTTCATTTTTGAAAACGTTTGTTCGCAGATATAGGTTGAACCAAACATTGTAAGCACTGCTCTTCACAAGCTTACGGAGGGAATGGAATCTTTGCTTTAGGTAGATGCGAGTGAAAAACGTGATTCAGTCACGTTAGCCAGACGAACAAGCACATTAACCACGTTAATGTTTTAAATTTGTACAAAATATTATAACATTTTACTGAACTTATTTCTTGTTTACTTATTTAGTAAAATGTTATAATATTTGAACTACTGTATTTTGACTGTCTAATTTAAAACTGCACGGAGCATCGGCTGGGTTGCCGCGGGCCGGACAATGACCCTTCGCGGGCCGCGTGCCGTAGTTTGCAGACCCCTGGTATAGCACATGAGACTATCGTAGTGTTTACAATAAACGTGTCTGTTACATATTACATAGTTTAGACCAAATATGTAACAGCCTATGGTGGTGCAAAGAGAAGCTACAAATATTTTGACTTCATATTAGTTTATTGTTAAGTTACTGTGAGTAAATTGTGAGTAGTTTACAGTAGAGTTTTTGCTATAAAAGTTGGTTTCAGTTTAAATATGTAGACTGTCGCCAGTAACAGAAGTGTTGTTCACACTGTTGTCAACAAATACAGATCAGTTATTGCTAATTCATTTAGACTCACTGATGAAGAGACCCGAAAGAAGTATGTCAAATGAAAAGTAGGCCTAACTACTTAATAACTGTTTTTGTTAAATTACTGTAATAATGTAAATCAATAAAAAGGAAAGTGTGTGAAGTAAACTTAACAACACACACACACACACACACACACACACACACACACACACACACACACACACACACACACACACACACACACACACACACACACACACACACACACACACACACACACACACACACACACACACACACACACACACACACACACACACACACACACACACACACACACACACACACACACACACACACACACACACACACTTACACACACACACACACACACACACACACACACACACACACACACACACACACACACACACACACACACACACACACACACACACACACACACACACACAATCAGTAGCGCAGTAAGGAAGATACCTTAAAACTATATTAGAAAGAAGACGGTATTGTCAAAAATTAAAAAACTTAAGGTTCAAAATAATTCATATAGTTCGATATATAAAATTAGACTAATTAGTTATGAGAAGAAAACTTTATTATATGTGAGGTGTGTTCATTTTTATTACACTTAAATCCTTATGTTTTCAAAATTTAAATTATAACAAAATGAGGAAGAAGTTTTTTTTTAATAACTAAAGTCTAGAGTAACTAATGATACTAAGTTAAAGATTAGAAGAGACAATGCGATAGAAATCTTGGCTTAAGATGTTACAGATGATTTTTTAATAGAGAAGAATATTGCAATTTTCTTATGCTATCATTGATTTCTAAGTTTATGCTACCATTTCAGTATTTAAGTTTGGAACACGATGAAAAAAATTTGATTTTTTTTTTAATGACAAGGTGTTAAGTAACATCAAGTTTCATGTTTCGTGTTCATATCATGTCTTATTGTATTTTATTTATAAGTTTATAATTTTAGAATAATCCAGAAATAAAAATATAACATGACGATATGAAATCAGTTCTGGGTGACGCTTAGTTTTATATTCCAAAGTTTTAGAATATTTAATTTTAGATCATGACAAAGTTACCAGAAGGCTTGCAAAAAATAAAGAGCGACAGAATGAAAGCAACAATAAAATAAATAAGAAGTGCATAATTCAGACTTTTAATGACCTGCATGAGGTATGAAGTGCTGTTTTCACAGGTTTCCGATGACGGAAATTACTTACCTAGTGTAAGCTGTTTAATGAAAGGTTGTCATTATGGCGGTTTGTAAATGGAACACAACGAAGGCAGGTGACAGCCTTCACCACTACCCATCTACTGTGTTTAATTTGTCCTGTGTAGTACAATATTCTTAATACTACGTTTTCCTTTTAAGTAGAAGTAATTAAAAATTTTAAATGTTATTTTATAATTGGTTTTTGTGTTTTTCAATCTACATGTGGTGTATGAACAAATGCTTAAGCTTTACTATAAACTTTAACCTCAACGGAAGAATTACTTCGAGAATGAAACCTTCAAGACAAGGATTACAAACTTGAGCAAACTTCAAGAATACTAGAACAAATGTCCCCAAAGAACTTATATTATTTTTTCACTTACAAAAAATGTTGTATTTTTACTTGTAAAATCTTATAGTAAAACAATTAGGAAAACAAGTGATACGTTAAGTTTGGAAAAGTCTGACTGAAGTACATAAAAACATTAACTACAAAAGTTAAACCACGCACATCATAAAACAAGTTGACAATATAAAAGCAGGACGGGATATTTTCGTGCGATAGGAATTGGAAACGTTAATTTGGTAGTTTGTTTCTTTTATCTTTCCAAGTAAGACACTTATTATGACCTTCAAAATTAACGTAACATGTAATTACCAGTTGAATTCCCTTTTAGGAAAACTTTAAAGATTTTCTTGGTGCCCTTAATATTTTAGTTACAGCAATATTAAATGTTATATATATATATATATATATATATAAAACATTTAATATTTATGATGAATTTACCTCAAGATATTTTTTTCCTTATTAGGAACATGTTTCGGGTACCATCTTGTACCCATCCTCAGCCTTCCGTATATAATACATTTAATATTTGTAATGAATTTACCTCAAAGTATTTTTTTCCTTATTACGAACATGTTTCGGGTACCATCTTGTACCCATCCTTTCATCTTATGCAAACTGCTAATGTTAGTATACAAATAAATTTTTATTGAGCCTGGAGGTGGAAAATAATTTTGTAGTAGTAACAACAAATTTCTCTTATACTCCTTATAGACGTGGTTCTTAGTTAAACTTTTGTTTTAAACTTCTGGAACGTATACAAAATATGCATTTGTATATACACTGTGTACAATTTCAAATATATATATATATATATATTATAACAGGATCAAATATCATTAATTTTGGAGTTATATGTTAAGAGTATACTATATTGATGTTTAAATAAATTTTAATAGTCGAAACTCCACTCATATGTTATAGCGATCATAATAATGCATTGTAAAAGACGCATACGCGGCTGTTACATAATCAACACTGTGTAACGCATGCGACCACACCCAAACTTTCAATTATTAATATTTCGGAGACCAGTAAATTCAGGCGAAATCCATCATAGCCAAAATGTTTGCCGAAATATTAATAATAGGGTGTGCTAATTTTATGCAATATAATTAAATAGTAACATTGTTAATTAATTTTATGTTAATAACTTCCGTAATAATTGAGCTACATAACAGAGCTTTTAATATGTTATAGCTATAAGAATTTACAACAAATTGTATATTTTGGAATTAGCAAAACTTGGTTTGCAGCCAAGATAATTGCAATATAAAAGTGCCACAGGAAATCCGGAACGACAATTCAGTTCCGTTGTGTTAAGAATATTAATAATAATATAAATTCTCCGTCTGTGGGAAACTAGTTTCGTTCTCACGGACTAAGGTGATTCAAATTTTGAGAGTAGGGAGAGTGTGTCAGCCAATCAAATCATTCGAAGAAATCCGAACCAGCGCGGAGTTTTGGGGCTGATCTACTGCCAGTATTCAAGAAGAACAGACGTATACCTTCGATCGTCTCAAAACCATAGTTTGGTGAAGACTCATCTGAAGACTCTACGTGGTCAACACGCCTAATTACGATCATCATAAAGCAGATCAACTGTAACGACTCGTAATTAAAGCGTCCAGTCACGATACTCTTCTACATCAACAAACAAGCTTATTGTGCACTACACTAGCTGTGGGCATAAGCACGCAAGGGATCTACAAGACTACAAGACATTACTTCAAGAATACGACAGAGAGGCCGTCTAAACCGTTTGCGAATCAGCTGACCAGTAGATCTACAACTCGAAACGACACACACACACGCTGACGTGGAACGTGCATCGACGAGGGACGTGAAGCAGTTCTCGCAGAAAGCCACAGACGTAAAAACTTCCAACAAATAGCAGGAGAGCAGAGTGTTGCTGATTTCCGAGCTCACCGCAGAAACCCAGGACACTCAAGTAGATCACTATCTCTAGCCGATTGGACAAGGACAGCGAGGGACATCTGGAGCATCTCTACGATCCACTTCAAAATCAGGAAAGTCAAAATCAAGTTATCTATTTTTCAACCGTTAAATTTTCTTTCTTTTTTAATTAAAATCATTGTAATATACATCATTCAGGTGCCAGAAATCAAAGACTCTATTTAAATAAAAATTATTCATGTGTGATAATCTGTATAGCGAGTATAAGTAATTAATAAGCTTTAGTTAAGAATTAATAGTAGATAAAATAAAAAGCGCTATACAAATCTTAACAAAGAATTAAATAATTTGCTCATACTGCAGTATACGTGAGTCAAATCACTAGTAAATAAAGGGACGTGAACTAGATTGTCACGCCTAGTTTATTTTTGAAATATTTTCAAGTAACTTCAGAGTTTGTATTTCATTTGAATCAAATCTTAAAGCCATTGAAATTAAATTAAAGTAAATTAATTAATTAAATTATCAGTTAAAATAAACTCTTTCAAAATAACGAGCTCAACTTCTCAAAATTATCAACCATTTAGAAAACATTATTCAAGATCTATTTATTGTTTAGTTGTAAGAATATTTGATCATATAAGCAATTTATTTTTGTGTGTCATTGGAGTAATAAACACCGTTTTATTACCCCATATTGTATTTTTTTATTGCTGTACTACGGAGCCTACCAACCTCACAAAACTCTTCACTTTTAAAATAACTTATTTAGTGTGCTGTTGTCATATATTTGACTTTACATACTTGCGAAATCAAATCCAAAATCCACACGCCCTAGTCGGAAGAAAACCGCAAGATCGGACAGCAGGTAGGTGCTCATACATTCACACAACACAACAACAACACGCATTAAGTAAATTTACAATATATATATATATATATATATATATATATATTGCGATGTACAAGGTCGTATAAAATAAATAAGTCGATATCTAGATATGGAAATGTTTGGCTTTAATTAAAGGTTTTCTTAAATTTAGACTACACAGAATTTACTACAGTTTATATTAACACAACAAAATTAATAGACAGTTTTTTTATACAAATAAAATAAATTAATAGCTCTGTTTACATAAATAAATAAATTACAGCTTCTTTGGTAAATAAAATTAATGAACAGTTTCTGTTGACCTTCAGTATTACTTTAAAATAATTTCTACACACTACTAACATATACGTTAATTTCTATAAGTTTCTCTGTCTTATTAATTTATAATTGTTTTATTTAGTTTTAATACAAATGGGTTCACTTTCCTGAATAAGATGAATGATGCGGTGCTTCTCCTTGTTTTCTGGTGAATGTCTACAGCTGCTCCTTCCAGGTAGTCGTCAGGATACCGCCGCTCCTCCTGTGGTTCTTCTTCAGGATCTCCTCCTGTGATTTAGCTCTCAGGGTCGTTGTACGGGTTGGGTACTTCTACGGCAATGTTCAATTATTAATTATTAGTTAATCATATAGCTCCGGCAACTTGATGTGTTCATAAAAACCTAATCGGACAATCTTGGAACTGATACCGAATTAGCACTCGATGATTCAGTCGCGCACTTTACTATTAGTGTTCGTAACTCCTGACAGACCTATCGTACTGAATCAGAGTTAACGATTACACGTTATAGAGAGTAACGGGACTGCTTCTTCTAATTTCTACGGTAGACTGCCTTACATCTCATCACGGAACAAATCAAGTGCTATATTAACCCATCTGATTGGTCAGAGCTGCTCCCTCACCCTTACGCTACAGTCCAGATAACATTCTACTTGTAAGAAATTGTACATGGGCATGTAAAACGTGCAAAATAAACCGGTATAATTTTATTGCTTTTCTTGTGGGTAATAAAACCTTTTTTATGAAAACTCATATATTTTTATACAGTCAAAATTTAATTTAATTTAACAATTCTGACATGATTCTTACTGTCTATAATACAATGTTCCAACACGCAACTTTTACTTTGACTAGTTCTCATTGAAACATGCTATCATATGTTAAGAGTGACATTTATTATTTTATATGCAAATCTCACCCATTACAATATATATATATATTGTAACGTGACATAAGATAGCAGAACGATAAAACAATTATCATTAGAAACTACGAAGGAATTGATGGTCAGAACTTAGAAAATTTAATCAATATCAAAATATGGACTATACAATGACACCCAATTGATTGGTGGTGTGAGTGAAAAACAATTTTTAACTTTATGATTATTCCCCAACCCTTTTACACATAAAAAGAATATGATAAACAAAAGTGGAAGTACAAAGCTGTAGATAAAATTATGAATTAGAAATTAATAATCGTTTCATGTAAAAATATAGGGATATAGAGGTAAATTAGTTAATGATAATGATAGTAATGCTAATAGAATATAAAAGAATAAAACTATCATAAATATACAATGTTTAATGGTAAGTTCAGATATGTGATTAATTTAAAGGGAATAAAAGGAATGTGAACAGTGAGTGATATAAGTAAAGAGTGTATAGAACCCATGAATGCTATACTAACTGGAAGTCAGTAGTAGAAACAAAATATAATTTTAAGAGTAACTAATATTTAATAAAAGAAGTGATAAGATATACTGTGGAATACTAAAAACAATATAAAATTAAAAAAAAAAAGCTTAATGAATGATTATTAGTAAAACAAAGAGTGTATGTTCTGCATTGAAAAATGGTATTTGTATAAAATGTTTAAAAAAGAAGTACATTATATTTAAAAATGATTATGACTAATCAAATGTTGTGTATTAGTTGAATTAGTTCGTTGTATTTGCATTGTAAGGTGTGTAAGGTTAATAAAAACAAAGGAATATATTATAATAAATGTATAAAGAAAGTCAGAAAAACTAGGCCTTAAAAGCCTATGGTAACATTGAGAACTTTGGAAAATTCGATATGAAAACAGTAGAAATTAGTGGTACCATGGTGGTAATACCATAATACCATTAGTGGTATATTATCATGTTAGGTTTGATTATGTAGTTTTAGAGAAACCTAATGTATACAAAAGAATTATTTTTAAATTAATTAATGATAGAAAACAAAATTGTTGAAATTGTGACTTTCTAAGTACTGGACAGAAATCATTCATGTTTGATTTCAAATAAATTTATGTAAAGAAAGTAAGACAATGATGTTATTATCTTTAGGATTAAAAATAGTGTAAAAAGATTATACTAATTAAAAATATTTGTTAAATTTGTATAAAAAAACAGTAGCCACGTTTAACAATGAAAGAAATTTTCAACCAATAGGAATTAGATACCTTCTGCCATGACAACTAAATTTTACATGAAGAGATAGTTAGTTCGTTATTAGACTCAGAGAAGAAAGGATTAAAACTTCCATACAACCAGATGAAATAAAAAATGATATTGAATGAAATTGAAACGATGTCATGAAGAATAATAATATAAAAGGAAGGAATTCGAAGTAAAATCATATTAAAATAGAAGAATAATTTCAAAAAACAGTCAACTATGTGTTGAACCTAATAATTGAAGGAAGATGATAAGTATAATATCAGACTATAAGAACTAATCAGTATAATAAACGATAATACACTGGTACACAATTCCAATCACCCATAAAATATATTTCACTATTCACTTGATAAAGAACTTGTAATACTTAATTAATATCACTATTAAATTATTAATCCATGGTAATAGACTTATTGGAAGTGTAATAATTTTCATATCACACTTAACCTACTAACACTAACTGTTGTAAACCAAATAATTATAACCTTAAATTTAAGTCGTTCATAACTTATATAATATTTAAATGCTGTTTATGTGAAGCTTTATACTTCCTAAAGGGTGTTTTTTGTTAACTTTCTGTAATCCAAAGGACCTAACAAACTATTTTTAATAAGAAAAAAATTGTTTAATATCACTCTGATAGCCTTGTTGCCAACCGCTGAGCATTTAAACATCATAGCTGGAGCAAATATGTTATTATAAAATTATTTAATTGTTTTAAAGGAAAGAAATACACAATCAAAAACCAATAAAACCAATATTGAAGATTTTTAATTGTATGGTTAATTTATTTCTATGTTAATAATATTTTATTTCTTCATACAGCAAAAGGTGAACAGTTTTTTATCAAAAAAGAAAGTTGGTAACAATTGTTTTTAGGAACGAAATCCGAATTGAATTATTCAAAAGGTAAGTCGACCAAATCTAATAAAGAGAAGGTGAATAAACAAAACAGGAAGTGAGTAATTTTAACTGTCTTAATCACAAAACAATTTGGGGTCTAAATAAATAAAATGATAAATAAAAAAATAAATCGTTAAAATGAAGAAGAAACAATTTGTGATTTTGAATTTTATAATAGATTTATAAATCCTTGTGGTAGAGAAACCACGGCTGGTTACAAAATTGACGCAACCAACGTGTGGCTAATAAACACACGAAATATAAAGAATTATATTACAAATTGGCACACAAACGTGGGCGTTAAAGAAAATATTTACCCACAATAAAAGGCAGTAGACACACTAAAACGAGTAAAGGTTACAATATATATATATATAGTAATTTAAAATTTATGTTATTACCTCAAGATGTTATATTTGTCCTATTCGGAACATTTTTCGAGAGCTCCCGTGCTCTCATCTTCAGCCTTCGCGATCTTGTGTCTGGTAAAGTATTTGTGTGTTGGCTGGATGCTATTAAGGTTTCTTGTTGGTCTCTGGTATTTTAAAGTTGTATTATTGTGAGTGATTGTGGTATTTAAAATACCAGAGACCAACAAGAAACCTTAATAGCATCCAGCCAACACACAAATACTTTACCAGACGCAAGATCGCGAAGGCTGAAGATGAGAGCACGGGAGCTCTCGAAACATGTTCCGAATAGGAAAAATATAACATCTTGAGGTAATATAAACATAAATTTTAAATTACTTTATATATATATCAAGAAACGAACTCTAGCAGAAAGTGATTGAATATATATATATATATATATATATATATATATAATCACGTTTATCCATCATTAGCTAAACATGCAAGTTCTGACCAGAGAAGTTCATCTTTTTGAGACCCCATATATAAAAGTTACGAGTAAGCTTAGACATTTTATTCTTACATATTCGTAATCAGCATAAAAAACCGTAAAAATATATATCCGTTTCAAGATAGTTTGTTGAAAAAAGTTGAATAATAATTACCCTGTTAACTTTATAGTTACAAACCACTCACACGTTTAAAAAAATGCATTACTATTTTATCACGAATATCGGTTTAGCTTTTAGTGATGAAAAATATGCACAGTGTTGCCACCAAATGTATATAAAGTCACGAAGGTCACAACGTTGCCAAGTCTACTGAACCTGAACGTAAGCAATTCCTGCAGCTGCCGTCTCGGCTGTTTATTCCAGTCGCCTACGTTTAATTCCTGTATACGATCTTAGTTATTTTTAATTTCAGTACCGTAGTAAAAATAATCTTTGAAAGACGTAATCAGCTATTTTTCAACGCTGTTATTAAAAAGTGGGTTAATCATTCAATGACAGAAAACATATAAGGTATAAAATGTTGTGATCACTTTATTCACACGTTCTTTTCTTGACACGTAAATAACTATATACTAGTAGGGGGAAAATGCTGGTCCTGACGCACAAAGGAATGCCGCCTTTCCCACGGTCTAGATCAAAGAGATGCCGCCGTTCCCACGGTCCAAGATTTTTTCCCACGCTCTCCCCACCACCGCTGGACCACAGCATCCCAAAGGACCGCGAATTTCCGCGAATAAATTTTTTTATTTTTTTTAATTTGATATTTTTATTTTTTTAATTAAATTGATTTGCATATCCGCGAATATATGCCGCCTTTCGAGAGCCTAAATCACTTTCACTTTCTAATTTCCGCGAATATAATTTTTTATATGCAGCCTTTCGCGAGCCTAGATCACTTTCACTTTCTACTGGACCACAGCATCCGCGACTTTTTCGCTGATCTGTGTCAAGATCCGCGACTTTTTCGCGTATCTGGACCACAGCATCCGCGAATATAATTTTTTTTTTTTATATGCCGCCTTTCGCGAGCTTAGATCACTTTCACTTTCTATCACTTGATGTATTATAGTGTATATATTAAATATATGATCAGGGTTACCAACCTTGCATGAGTTCAAATTTGTTATAATGTATATTAAAGCTATATGATCAGGTTTACCAACCTATGGTGAGGGGTTCCGACTTGATGCATTATAGTGTATATATTAAATATATGATTAGGGTTACCAACCTTGCATGAGTTCAAATTTGTTGTGTGTTATAATGTATATTAAATCTATATGATCAGGTTTACCAACCTATGTATGGGTTCAAACTTGATATGTGTGTGTATTATAGTGTATATTAAAATATATGATCAGGGTTACCAACCTTGCATGAGTTCAAATTTGTTATAATGTATATTAAATCTATATGATCAGGTTTACCAAGTATCCCTCCTCAGACGCTGGTGTTACTTTGCATTTTTGCATTAAATATATATATCGTAAACAATGAAATAATAATATTTCGTCATTGTAAGATTTTAATAAAACAATTATCAGTTTAAATTCTCTCTCTCTCTCTCTCTCACTTGTTGTGTATGTTTCTCTCTCTCTCTGTGGTCAGTACCGCGCGCATGTATATGAAATTAGAAAGTTTATATTTATTCGACAAATATTAACGCCCTCTCTCTCTCTCTCTCGCTCGCAGACGTCGGAAGCAATTCGAGGTCATTGACACGACTTTACACTGACACATTGCAGTCTCTCACTCTCTCTCTCTCTCTCGCTCTCTCTCTCTCTCTGGGTTAAGCTGGTGTTGTACGTTACTAAAATCATAGCAAATATTTTCATTCTAAGCATGTATTACTGTTTAGTAATAATTACAGCCCCAACAAAGGATATATAAGTTTGTGTACATGGATTGTATATTGCAAGTACGGAATTATTATTTAAATCCGATATCTGTTTTTATTAAAATCATACAATGTCAAAAGAGGATAGCTGTCTGTTACGAACCAGTACTAACTCTCCTATATGGCCGTCGCTCGCATCATCCGTATTTAAAGTTCGCTACTTCCAGTACACATGGCCTCTGTAACAGATTTGGTCTCCAACAGGTGTGATTCGAACGGTAAGAGCAAGAACAATATGAACAAGGCCAAGGACATTATATGTCTAGTATCCCTCCTCAGACGCTGGTGTTACTTTGTGTCATAAAATCTCGTGGCACTCAAGATAAGAGACAATGCGTTTGCAAAAAACGACAAAATTGAACTTTTGGAAACAAAATTGTACGGTTTGTAAGTAATATCGACAACACAGGTCAGCATTTTTCGGTCATTGACAGATAAAGGGATCGTCACATTAGGACTACTGACTGCTAAATCCAGTAGTACAAGAACTTAGATATTTGTTGAATCAGTAGCAAAAAAATGTTAGATCTACTGTTTTCAAGGGTTCAAATATTTCAAAATAAAAAATATATAAAACAAAAATACAGAATATATGAAATGTATATTTACAAATAAAAAAAAATATTACATATTATCAAACAATGGCACATAATATTCATCCACCCAATCCTCTATAAATCGACCATAATTAACTCCCCCAGCATGATTGTTAATAAACCTCGTGTAAATATTTGCTAAGTCTTTATTTTTTTTAATTTCTGTTTCAGTATGAGACTGGCAATCGGTGCGCTGTTGTTGTAATAGCTCCCTGTTTCGTGCCACCTCAGTCGCTCGCCTTTCTAACCAATCTGAGGCGTAACTTTCAAAACAGTCAACGGGAGACATACTTGTCTGAAACAAAGACATTCTCAGTGTTTTATCACACACGTACAAACACATTGCGGTCTCTCTCTCTCTCACACACACACACACACAGAGTTAATATTTGTCAAATATATAACAACGAGAGAGAGAGAGAGAGACAGACAGACAGACAGAGACAGACAGACAGACAGATATAGACAGATATAGACAGTCGGACGGACAGAGAGATAAATAGATAGAGAGAGAGAGGAGAGAGAGAGGAGAGAGAGAGAGAGAGTAACAACAGTGTTGTAAATATATATATTTAATTATTTAAAACAAATTATGGTTTATTTCGTTATAAACCTCCGAATATGCATACAATTATTTGTATAGTAATCAGAAATGTGTGTGAGAGAGACATTTTACTAATTTGTAGGTCGTATCTTACAATCATGAAAATTATTATGCGCGGTAATGACCGCAGAGAGGAGAAACGGTTTGAACATAACGTTTGACAACGAGAGAGAGAGAGTGAGAGAGAGAGAGAGAGAGAGAGAGAGAGAGAGAGAGAGAGAGAGAGAGACAGACAGACAGACAGACAGACAGACAGACAGACAGACAGACAGACAGACAGACAGACAGACAGACAGAGACAGACAGACAGACAGACAGACAGAGACAGACAGACAGACAGACAGACAGACAGATATAGACAGTCGGACGGATGGACGGACGGACGGACGGACGGACAGAGA
>CM068367.1:271329580-271334580 GCA_034769895.1 Magicicada septendecula
CACACACACACACACAAAACCAATGAACTGTCTCTTGACATCGTTTAGAAATTGACATGACAGAGAAAATTTTCATGTTCCACCTTGTACCGAGATCTAATTGTGTGTAAGAATAACTGTACCGTCACATACATACACACACACACGCACACACTTTACGATGTTTTTACTCATTTGAACAAGTCATGTATTAAATTCAATAAATAATGCACTTGATAATGTTTTAATGGGAATAATTTTACGTTTAAATAAAATCTGTACATACAATAAAATTATGTTCACTTTAAGAAATAAAAACTGCACAGTATGTTTCTTTGATTGCAGACGAAACATCAGACATCCCGTCTGTATTTCAGTTAGTTATAGTTTTCCACTATGTTTAGCTAATGGTCAACCAGTTGAAAGTTTTTGGAAATTTGATAACCCTGAAGGCACGACGCAGAATCTATTGGTCTAAGCGTACATTTATTATGTAAATCATCTCTTTTTCAGTCATCTACGTATATGCATTTGAATTATTTGCGCATGCACATACAACTGAGAATAAATCCGTACAAACACACGCACACTTAGCGACGTTGATATAAATATTACTGTTTTATTAATTTAAAATACCGTATAATTGCTTACGACGCGCACACTTAGCAACGTTTTTACTTATTTGAACAAGCTATGTATTAACTTCAATAAATAATGCACTTGATAATGTTTAAATATTTCCAACAACTATGTTGATTAGAAGTGCTGTAAGTTCAATAACAATGTTCGCTACGTAACGTATTCAAATCTGTTTACTCACCTCTTAAATGTTGATGCACGCAATTATCGATTTCACAATGAGGTACGAAGGCTAATTGCATTCTTCACGTATATATATTGATGTATCTTACAACGGTAGGGTAGGGGGTAGCTTAGCGTGTTTGTTTTGAAAGTCATTGTCCGCCGTTGGAAACTTTCAGAAGTTAGCGATACTGAAAGTATTTTCGTGCATTAGTCAAAATTAGGAAAACAATGCAGAGAGAGAGCGAGTGGACACACATGTAAGTAGCTCGATACTCAGTGACAACAACACACACACACACACACACACACACACACAGTTAATATTTGTCAAATATATAACAACGAGTGAGAGAGAGAGAGGAGGGGTCATCGACCGTGATGGAAAAGCTTTACCTCACTGCTTTAAGAAGTTAGCGATACTGAAAGTATTTTCGGTCAAGTTAACACGGCTCTTTTTAAGAAACATTCTATCATTTATTTGATGTCGATACCGGTATTAATTATAGATTACACTTAGTTCCATTCACTTCCATGTGCTTACAAATACTTGTAATTAGTTTCGTTAATAACTAGGCCAAAACATTGTCATTACATGTCAACTCTTCCGTCTGTCTCGTAAATTTAGTCAACTTCGTAAAGAAATGTACATTATGTGCCCTCAGTAAACCGGTACGAAATAATCAAGTGAGCCAAATGATTTCACAAATCCCTAAGACCCCTTTTTCTAAACTTTATCTAGATTTCTCAGGTCCATATCCACGATCCAAATCAGGCAATACAATGTTACTCATCTGTGTAGATTCGTTCACTAAATTTGTTTGGATGTATCCCATGCGACGAGCATTAGCGTCGACGACTGTAAAAATATTACAGGAAAGACTATTTAAAGACTACGGTACTCCAGTACGTATAGTATCTGATAACAGTCCACAGTTTAAAGCGAAAGAATTTAGGAATATGTGTTTCAAGTTAGGGATAGACCATATAACCACTACAGAGTATCGACCGCAAGGCAATATTGCTGAAAGGTATCTACGAAACCTCAAATCTGCGCTAATCGCCTATCATGCAAACGATCATACGTCGTGGGACCAAAACCTATCCTGGATTCAATATGCTTTTAATTCAACTTATCACGAAGGTCACAAGTCGACCCCGTTTGAGTTACTGAACAAATACCGACCAAACCACCCTTTGTCCACAATATGGAATATACACGATCTGCTGCCTCCGCAAATAACGGATAAGCAGATAAAGCGAATATGGAATAAAGCCCGCTCTAATTTAAGAGCAAACTTAGAGAAATCCAGAAAATACCACTGCATTTAATACACGACTTGTTCAAATAAGTAGAAACATCGTTGTGTATGTATGTGTGTGTGTGTGTGTGTGTGTGTGTCGCAAATTTCTGAAAGCATTCCACTGTGTGTGTACAATGACCCTAATTGAAGATATATTTTAGGTATAGCTGAATTTAAAGCGTACAAGCCTTCAGTAAGAAACTATTGTAATACAAGAGGTCATTGACACGACTTTACACTGACACATTGCAGTCTCTCCCTAACGTCTGTGTGTATTTGTAAAAGTAATAAAGATTGTACGTTTTTTAGTTTAAAAGGTTAGGCACTAGAAAAAAAAATATTACCATCCTTGTTAAAGTACAGTGAAAACTTTGTTATTAAAATTTTACTTTTAATCGTGTTGACCGCATCTAGGGAAGAAACACGATTCCCAAGTTCTTTTTGTGTTTCACAGAGAAAAACAGAGGAAATATTTCCATCTAATGTATATTTATCTTTTTTAAAATATATTTATTTGAGACTGTAGTTGTTGTTCTGCTTTGTGAAGAATTATTTTTTCTTCCGAGCCGTTTATCTAAATAGACGTGGTTGCGGTAAAGTCAGTGTATATCTTTTACGTTTCTTATTTTTATGAAATTATCTGCCAGCGAATATTTATATTTTGTTCAGCGAGCATATGAAGACCTTCCCTACGTACACGCATAGCCCCAGATTTAAAATATATTTATTTGAGACTGTAGTTGTTGTTGTTCTGCTTTGTGAAGAATTATTTTTTCTTCCGAGCCGTTTATCTAAATAGACGTGGTTGCGGTAAAGTCAGCGTATATCTTTTACGTTTCTTATTTTTTTATGAAATTATCTGATCACTAAATAATAATAATAATATAATCGTTCTAGTGTTAACGTTTGCTGCGACAGTTCCTCCATAGATAACGCAGTTTACAAAATAATTACACATAGGTTCAGAGGTGTATAGTGAAATAAATTAAAATTATACACGCATGTCGTTACAGATGAAAAATAGAAATTAATTTCTTCACCTGCGAAGTTCCTTGGTTATATATATATATATATATATACAGTATTTTAAATTAATAAAACAGTAATATTTATATCATTAATACTGAAACATAATTTTATTGTGTGTACAGATTTTATTTAAACGTAAAATTGTTCACATTAAAACATTAACAAGTGCATTTAATACAGGACTTGTTCAAATAAGTAGAGTATTACGACACTGTTGCTGTTGCTCTTTATTTACAAAGATAAGAATCAAACAGTGCTGCGCAAAATTTACGAGACAGACGGAAGAGTTGACATGTAATGACAATGTTTTGGCCTAGTTATTAACGAAACTAATTACAAGTATTTGTAAGCACATGGAAGTGAATGGAACTAAGTGTAATCTATAATTAATACCGGTATCGACATCAAATAAATGATAGAATGTTTCTTAAAAAGAGCCGTGTTAACTTGACCGAAAATACTTTCAGTATCGCTAACTTCTTAAAGCAGTGAGGTAAAGCTTTTCCATCACGGTCGATGACCCCTCCTCTCTCTCTCTCACTCGTTGTTATATATTTGACAAATATTAACTGTGTGTGTGTGTGTGTTGTTGTCACTGAGTATCGAGCTACTTACATGTGTGTCCACTCGCTCTCTCTCTGCATTGTTTTCCTAATTTTGACTAATGCACGAAAATACTTTCAGTATCGCTAACTTCTGAAAGTTTCCAACGGCGGACAATGACTTTCAAAACAAACACGCTAAGCTACCCCCTACCCTACCGTTGTAAGATACATCAATATATATACGTGAAGAATGCAATTAGCCTTCGTACCTCATTGTGAAATCGATAATTGCGTGCATCAACATTTAAGAGGTGAGTAAACAGATTTGAATACGTTACGTAGCGAACATTGTTATTGAACTTACAGCACTTCTAATCAACATAGTTGTTGGAAATATTTAAACATTATCAAGTGCATTATTTATTGAAGTTAATACATAGCTTGTTCAAATAAGTAAAAACGTTGCTAAGTGTGCGCGTCGTAAGCAATTATACGGTATTTTAAATTAATAAAACAGTAATATTTATATCAACGTCGCTAAGTGTGCGTGTGTTTGTACGGATTTATTCTCAGTTGTATGTGCATGCGCAAATAATTCAAATGCATATACGTAGATGACTGAAAAAGAGATGATTTACATAATAAATGTACGCTTAGACCAATAGATTCTGCGTCGTGCCTTCAGGGTTATCAAATTTCCAAAAACTTTCAACTGGTTGACCATTAGCTAAACATAGTGGAAAACTATAACTAACTGAAATACAGACGGGATGTCTGATGTTTCGTCTGCAATCAAAGAAACATACTGTGCAGTTTTTATTTCTTAAAGTGAACATAATTTTATTGTATGTACAGATTTTATTTAAACGTAAAATTATTCCCATTAAAACATTATCAAGTGCATTATTTATTGAATTTAATACATGACTTGTTCAAATGAGTAAAAACATCGTAAAGTGTGTGCGTGTGTGTGTGTATGTATGTGACGGTACAGTTATTCTTACACACAATTAGATCTCGGTACAAGGTGGAACATGAAAATTTTCTCTGTCATGTCAATTTCTAAACGATGTCAAGAGACAGTTCATTGGTTTTGTGTGTGTGTGTGTGTGTGTGTGTGTGTGTGTGTGTGTGTGCGTGTGTGTGCGTGTGTGTATGTTTGTATGGATTTATTCTCAGTTATTCTTACACGATTAGATCTCGGTACAATTTGGTTGAAAGCCTTATGTATATATAGCACATAATATATATAGTACTGAAGCAGGTACTGTTATTATAGGAACAAGAAGATGATGAATACTTCTCAGAACATTGAACCTAAGTGGTTAACTGTAGCCAAACA